>BQKN01062152.1:55793-73101 GCA_022839385.1 Asparagus kiusianus
CAACGCGTTGACCGGCGTTGACCTAAGGCTACGCGTTGACCGGCGTTAACCCTAGGGTTTCGCATTAACCTGAGGAGAACCAGTTTATACTCGTGTACTCCTGGGAGTTTCGGGAATCAGTTTAACCTCATGTACCCGTCGGAGGTTGCCAGGTTATCCTTAAGAATATTACACATAATATTCTCCAGGAACTTCCCGTCAAAAGTGGGAAACAGTTTAGACTCGTGGTCGCCGATTGGAGTTTGGATTTCGAATATTCCGATAATAGGTGAAAATATCGCGAAATCACCTCAAAATATAAAATTGGGTCCCGAATATTCTGAAAATAATCGAAATATAACGAAATCAACCAAAAATATGGAATTGGGCCTGAAACACTCTGTATACGAGCCCCAAATGCCGCCAATTATCCGGGAGATGAAATTGAACCCCGAAAATTCCGAATCTGAGCGAAAATGCTGCGAAATTATCCGAGAGATGAAATTAAACTCCGAAAACTTCGAAAACGGACGAAATCAGGTGAAAATACAACAAAACGGGCCCTGAACTGGGTCTGATCAGACGAATCCGACCCGCGAGCACGCGGGTCGGAATGTGTTCGACCTGCAAAACGCGGGTCGGACTGTGTCCGACCCGCAAAACGCGGGTCGGGATGGGGTATATGGGATAAAAATCCCCTTCTTCCTCTTCAAAACTCCGGTCCTAATTCTCTTCTTCCCCACTGCGGTTTCTTCCCTTGTGTTCCAGTTATTTGAGAGCTCTCTTTGCCCAAGAATTCCTAACAAGATCAAGCTCTTCCCCCCTTTCAAAATCTCTCAACTTTGCTAAGATAAAGCCTCCAAACAAGTTCCTGATCTTTGGACGAATCCTCATCTCCCCACAAGCTAGGGTTTGGGATTTTCTTCTTCTTCAAGCTCCACTCTTCTTGAAATTTGGGTAAGTCTTCTTCCATGGCTGGTTTCGATTTCAGTTTTGATTTCCTGCCTCTCTCTTTTTTTTTCATGCATATATATAGATGGCCGAAATTCTTGGGGGAAAACCAAAATTTGATTTGGGGTTTTGAATGGTGGCCGAAATCTTTTATGCGCTTGATCACTGCTATTTCGAGTTCATGCTTTGAACCCATGGTTTGATGGTTGGTGATGGCCGAAAATTCTTTGTTGGACCTGTATACGGTGAAATTTTTGTTGAGCTTTTTGAACTCGTACATGACCAAATACTTCATGTTGATGTTAATGTGTATAGCCGATTTTGGCTTGACTTGAATCTGTGGTTTGTTGGTATCCATATGCATCATAGCCTTGATTATAGCCATAATAGTTATAGTTCCACTGGCTCTGATCCTGTTGTGACTGTTTGTTCGGACTATGACCCCATGGCAGCCGAATGTTTTGACTGCCTAACAAAGCGCCGTTCAACTTGTCTAAGGCCTCCGCGTTTACCAGAGTGGAGGTAGCAGTCATTTGATCCATCAAAAAGAAATAATCCTACTAACTCATCAGCTGCCGCATGTGAATGAACAATGTTTAAAATAAAAAAAAGAAGGCTCATCCCATGTGCTTCATCAACCAAATACTTGAAGTCTTCAGGAGTGCCATATTCTTATATGACATTCATATATGCGAAGTGATTTAGAGACTTTTGGTTTCTTGTTTCTCCACTTATAAACATCCTCAGGACGTGGTTCCCAGTGCACTGCACAGGATTGTTCCCTATTTGCATCTGGAAGCACACATGTTGCCCAAGCTGGAACTTGTTCTAAAGCACCATCAGGAGTGTTGAAGTAAACCCTGTATTTACTTCCATGAGAAATAGCCGTCGTATATTTCTTCAACCATGTCTTTCTACAGTTTCGCATTTCAATTCAGTAAGGAATTGGAAACTTGAGTTGAATTTCTTGAAAGCTTAGCTTCGAACATTGAACCCTCGGGATGTTTGGTTGTGTATATGACTTAATACCGCTCAATTCTTGTTCATACTCATGTATGCGTATGCATGTACGATTTCAAAACTTAGGTCAACATGCATGTTTCAATTTCGAGTAATTCTGTGAGCTTATAAGTCTGCATATTTGACATGGTCGAGACCCTATGTTTGACTCTGCGACACTTAACTTGATTTTGCCCTTGGATTTTCATGCTCAATTATACACGTGAGCTATGTAGGAGGCGTTTGATTCGCTCGACTTATTAACTTGAACCGAGAATGTCGTATAGGTTTAATTAGACCCTTAATTGTAAAATTTCATTTTGTAGAATTTCAATTAAAGATTCACAATTTTCCTTTTTAGTCTTTCAATTCATGTATCTCGATTCTTGATCTGACTGAGCTGTTGATCTTTGTTACAGATTAGCCATGTCGACGATTTGGACCGGGTGGAGCGTGAATTCCGACGATTACAAGAGTTGAAGACTGCCGGTACTCCAACGTACATAGCCATCTGGATGGAATCTCGTCTACAAACATGGTACGACACTCGGGCTTCTGCTGGACTTGAGATTCAATCGCAACAAAGTCGGGTGGATCAAATGGAGGCCGTCCTCGCTTGGCTATCTTGGGGATGACGAATGATGACTTGGAGCGTTCACAAGTTGTGATATCCGGAAAATTAGAGCTCCCGAAACAGAAGTTAGCCAAGATCAAACAAGAGGCTGCGAAAACATTATCCCTCACCGAGGAAGCCTTCAAGGTTGCATTGCAGTGTGAGCTTGAGCGAACTTATACAGAGGAATTGACTAAACTCGAACAGCAAGTCCGTAGTCACAAACTTCATGTAGATTGATTGTAACTCTTGTACCTGCAAACTCAATTTTATTAATAGAAGATATGTCTTTTTCATTCGTTATGTCTCCTTTATTATGATGTCTTATTCCGTATGGAATAATCAACCATAATACTTATGGGATTTTTGGCAAACCCCCAGCCTTCAACAGGTTTGATGAGCCTTTACCGACTACCATTTGAGTCGGGCTAGTGTGCGGATTATTTTGGATCCGTTCCGCACATGACGTTGCGCTAAGAGAATTAATTCATTTAGACTTAATGCTATGACTTTGAATACATAGACTTCACCATTTTTTACGGAAACATGGTATCCGGCAACGCGTGTTAGGCGCTGGCTTATCCCTTCTTAGGCTTCGGGATAAAATTCCCCAGACTAAGACTCTGGTGTCTTTTTCAATCGGTGAAAGACTAAACCGGCGACGTGTGTTAGACGTAGACTTTAGGATTTTTAGCAAACCCCCAGCCTTCAACGGGTTTGACGAGCCTTTACCGACTACCGTTTGAGTCGGGATAGCATGCGGATTGTTTTGGTCCGTTCCGCATGTAACGTTGTGCTAAGAGAATTAATTCACTTAGACTTAATGCTATGATTTTGAATACATAGACTTCACCATTTCTTACGGGAGTATGGCACCCGGCAACGCGTGTTAGGCGTTGACTCATCCCTACTTAGGATTCGGAATAAAAGTCCCCAGACTCGTACTCTGGTGTCTTTTTCACTCAGTAAAAGACTAAATCGGCAACGCGTGTTAGGCGTAGGCTTATCTCTATTTAGGAGTCAAGATAAAATTCCCCGGGCATAAACTGCGCGGATTTAAAGTTGAGAATTGTGTCTTTTCCCAGGGTAAAGACAAATCAGATGCTGGAGCGGAAGAATTTTATATTCTTGGCCCCAGGTCTTATTTAGGGTAAAGACAAACCCAAAAATAAAAGAGGAAGAATTTTATATTCTATCTTTCAACACTGAAGAGGAAGAATTTTATATTCTATCTCCAGTTGGGAAGGAAACTCGAGGTGGGATCTCCACCCCCAGAATTCGAAAAGATGAAACTAAGAGTGGGATCTCCACTCCGAGAATCGGAAAGATTCAAACGACCCTAACTTTTATAGGATTGGTTGTTTGATTCAAAAAAAGAGTTCCTCATTTATTGAGGGGAAATTTCGATTTCGACCCTAACTTTTATAGGTTTGGCTGAAAAGGAATTTATGAAAGTCTTCCGTTTATCGAAAGGGATGACTTGATCTTAGTCCTAACTATCTTCAGGTTTGACTAAGAGAGGTTGGAGACAATCCTAACTTTTATAGGTTTGATTACTCGATTTGAAAATGGACCTCTCGTTCATGAAAGGAATCGAGAGGAGAATTTGGCTTTGGCCCTAACTTTTATAGGTTTGACCTGAAAGCAAAGAGAGCGGAATACGTGTAGCAGTAGAAATACTAGTTTGTACTAGCCACTCGATGAAGGATTTTGATGTTAAGTGATCGGGACTTAACACGTCAAGATTTGGAAATTGTCATGAATTGACGGATAGAAATTTTGGTGGGCCCACCGTCAATTGACTCGATCAGTGGGGGATTTTATGGTGGAAGATTGTAAGTTGTCAAACACCAATAAGAGTTTTGTGAGAGAATATTGATCCAACGAAGTGATCGAATCTCATCTCAGCAAGAGAGTGTTCAGAAATCACGGTGGGGGTTTAGTGTTTATCACTTTATTTGTAATAATCAGGTTATCCCTAAGAAAGTTACATTTAGCATTCTTCTGGGAACTTCTCATTATATGAATCATCCACCCCCAGCTTTGCTTACGAAACTGGGTCTGACATTATAATCCGTTACATGACTGGGTTATCCTTAAGAATATTACATGTAAAAATTCTCCAGGAACTTCCCGTCAACGGTAGGAAACAGTTTAGACTCATATAACTATTAGAGTAGCGAGAAGCAGTTTATACTCGTATACTTTTCGGAGTGTTCATTCGACTTAATTGAGCGATATAACGCCGGCTTCAACCAAGGTTTGGATGCTATTCTTGATAGCAAAGCAATCCTTGGTGGGATGAAGGACCCTCCTATGGTACGCACAGTACTTCGGATCCGTAGTATTGTCGGCTTCCTCCTGGTTTGCGATAGGTGGTAGCTTGATCTTGTTGTTTTCAAGGAGGGATTCGAAGATGGCTGGAACGTCTTCGTCCTTGAAGGAATACTCTTTTTGGAGTTTCGGGTCCGAAGTCTTTTTCTGCTTTCAGGATTGCTGTTGTGGCATTTGATTAGCACCAACAGTGGCTGCATGTGCCTTGCCCTTACCACGGGAGGCGAAGTTCGAGTTCGGAGGATTAGCCGTCGGTTGGCTCCTCTCGGCCTTCTTCCTTCGGAGGAAGCGTTCGGCTTGTTTACCGCGCACCTTCAAGTCTTTCCAAGTGTTGGACGGTGCGACTCCCATAACTTCCAATATCTCAATAGATAGGTTGTTATGACATGTCTGGAGGATGAAGTCCTCCGTGATCGAATCTCGGCAGTTCATTGCCTTATTCCTGAAGCGTTTGACGAAGTCGTCGACTGTCTCGTCATCTTCTTGTTTCTCATCGAAAAGTGTCCTGATGGATACCTCGTCAACGTCATCAAAGAAACTGCTAAGGAATGAGCTCTCCATATCGTCCCAGTTGTTAATACTTCCGGGCTTCAGACGGCGGTACCAATCAAAGGCGGGCCCACGAAGAGTGCCGACGAATGATCGAACCATCAAGGCTTTATTACCGGAGATCATGCCCAAGTGGGACTTACAGTAGATCAGATGTTGTATGGGCGAACCCTTCCCGTCAAACGGTGTGAAGTTAATCAAGTTGAACTTTGCCGGGTATGCTATTGAATCCCACTCCCTTGGATAAGGACACGGAATGCCGGTCCTTTTCACCTCTTGAGCAGACATCAGAGCGTTGATTTTGCTCTCGAGATCTTTCATTTTCTCATCTTCGCTCATATCGGGGCTTGGACAAATTGAAAGAGGGATAACGGGGTCACTCCCTGTATTGTCATTATTGGTAGGACCACCCCCAGCGTTTTGGTTAACGGGAGGGTTCTCAGCATTGAGAGGTTCATCCACATCTGAATTGCCACCTACTTGGTCAGCACGGTTACAACGGCTAGATTCACCGAACCGATTAGACAGAGCCCGAATTTGTTGGTCGTGCTCTTCTCTCATCCGTAACATAGCCGTTTCCATTTTGATTTTGAATGCTTCTTTCTGTTTGGCTAAAGCATCCTCGATCATTTTGGTCACTTGCTCGGTGTTGATCATGAATACTTCGTGGGATTGACCTGGGCTGGAGACCGTATTATCAGAAGCGACCGCAGAGTTAGAATCTGACACTTCGTCATCCGAGGATAATCCTCTCTGCATTCTCTGATAATCCCTTTGTCTTATAGTTCCTGATCGTAACCGAGTTAGACGATGCGATACAAGCGGATCAGAGTTAGAAGGTCGAATCGATTTTCCCTTATCAACCATATTGATGGTAACCTCTGGGGGTTCGTCACCTTGAACGACCGATCGTTTCTTACGGAGACGCTTTAGATTGGACTTAGCCTTTCCGTTGGAGACCCTCTCAAATACCGAGACCCTCTGCGGAGCAGTTTTGGGGCAGCTACACGCTGATAATACTGCCCTGATTAACTTGGTGCACGGGTAGTGAGACTTTGTTTCTCGGGTATGTCTCTTCCGAGACTTGTTCATAACCCCAGCCCGATAGTACAACTCATCGACGTTACCGTCAGAGCAACCTATCGGCTGTTTACATGAATCCTCAGGTATAACGCGTTCGTTTGTCTTACGTGTTTTCTTCTGAGTATGCAACTCCTTGTTAGCATTCTCAAGAGTCGCACGTTTAGAGTCACGCATTTGTAAACGTGAACTCCCGACGGGCTCTTGGAGTTTAATTCGTCGTCTGAGGCAGTCAATTATAGAAATTTTCCGTGTGTGACCCCCATCTCGAATAATTGCTTGAGGTTCAGTCACTAGGCCTAAGCGTTCTTTGATCGAAACCTTGTCTTGATCCTTATGCAAAGGAACCAGACGATCCGCCATCCTTATCTTGAAACGGGGTAAGTCTATGCAGTCACGGGGCTTCACCGGAGATACGGAACTCACAGGGATCGATAAAACAGGTGCATAACATCTTCTGCCCTGTGTCACGCCCCGCTTCCCAAAATACACGGGAATCGGAACGTAAACAAGCCCGCGACGTATTAGATTGAGAAGAAATATACACAATATTTTTTTTTCTCTCTTTTCTTTTCTTCTCAACCTAATACGCTAAGCGTCTGGAAACAATATAATATACGAAGTCACAGGTCCCCGATCACATATAGCAAGAATATAAAGACAACCCAGAATAAAAATAGACATATCATCAGTGGTAAATCATCCCAGATATAAAATATGGGTCAAAACATACCCTTATTACAACAACAGTTCAACTAAGAAATAAGACAGTTCAACTAAGAAATAAGAAATACATAGTCCATAATAAAAGGGAATAAAATAACTAAATCTATCAACAACTAAAGAAATACTGTAAACGAGTTCTAGTGTTCATCAGCTACTACAGAAGAAAACTACTACGCTTCAGCTCGTCTTCTACTCCGTCTGCAAGGCACTCCTAATGCGAATCCTCTGGCTCCTGTACTATCCCGTACTGAGGCTGTTCATCTCCTAAATCTGACGTACACCCAGAAAATAGGAGTACGTCAGCGTGTGAAACACACGGCAAGATTCCCCAAGCCAGGAACAAATACAATAACAGTAATGATAACATATGCGTGGTCAATGCGATAACAGAAATAGAAATAAAACATGTGATGATAGTAATAACGATAGAGGCATGCAACTGGAATACTAATAATCAGAAGATCCCAAAAATCAACCAAGTAAAAAGATCATGCAGATAGCAATCAGAAACCATCCAAGCAACAACGTCATACAATAGATAAAATTAATACTTAAAAATCTACAACTTGAGACGTAGTACGTCGAGCGAAATAATCCAAACAAGGAAACCCTCATGTATATACCATATGTCTCAAATTATAGATAATTAAATATTAATCCTGATCTATGTATGAAAAGAAAATAACTGGTCAACCTATCGCAACTCACTGGTCCCTATCTCATACAGAACCAACGGTCATATCCTCGGGTAACTGACTAATCGTAAATCACAAATATCCCAACTCCTCAGACCCACCCCAGAGTGAAACGATCCACTGGTGCGAGCCTGGAAAATAATCAACAACCACGATGCACAATCACGATATCACTGCTCCTCAGACCCACCCCAGAGTGAAACGATCCACTGGTGCGAGCCTGGAAAACACATAAACATCCACATCTCACTACTCCTCAGACCCACCCCAGAGTGAAACGATCCACTGGTGCGAGCCTGGTAAATAACATCAAACACATCCGATAACATGAACCAAGACTTCACCATCCCAACTCTCATAACCCCAGGTCATCTACACACAAATCTCTAGGTCTTATTCATGTCATACGCACCACTATAATCATGTACTTATCGTAATTCTCATCAACGAATCACAAATACAATTCATATTATATGTCAGTGTCATGTATCGTGAGCATGAAGCAAGAATAACTACTATTAACAGTACAAGATGAAAATGCCAAATAGAAGAATTTGTTCACATGAAATGTTACAGTTATTAATGCCCAATAAATAGTTTCAGAACAAATATTTCTCTTTAAAATACTCTTCTTAAAATGTATTTTTATTATTTATGAACAGTAACCCTATTTAATTTTATAAAGTCTTTTTCGTTTCTTTTTCAATAATATTTTATAAATTGTTCGAAAATACTCTTTTCCTCAAAATAAAAGTTCCTTTAAATCATAGCAATTATTCAAAATACTCTTTAACCAAGTAAATTCTTTTCCCGAAATACTTCCTTTTAAACATTTTCCTCATTATAAATAATTCTAAAAATACTCTATAAATATATTCTTCCTTTCAAACAACACGAAATTAACCATAAACTATTTTTGACATGTTTATTCATCATTCATAGCGTCATTTCACAGCATATATTCACCACGATATCATCAACAACTACACAATTAAAATCATATCAACACAACTAATCTACGCACATACGCATGATAAATTCATAAGAGATAGAAATTAAATTTACGAGACAACGGCAAGAGGGATCTTGCCTACGACGAGAATCTGAACAGCGGCGAGGAGCAGCGGGGAAGGCGACGACGTGCTCGGGTTGGCGGGGCTGTCGACGTGGGGATCTAAGCAAGGCACGATGGGGGCTGTTTGGGTTGTGGGTGGCCGGAGGTGGTTGTGCGGCTAGGTCGACGGAGAGGGGGACAGCAGAGGCGCTGACGGCGGCCTGGTGCGGCTCAGGCGGATCTGAGGGATCTCAGGCGGGGAGAGAGGGGGACGGCCGGAGGCGACCAGCGAGGGTGGGGCGGTGACTGCAGGCGGCAGGGAATTGCTGTAGGGGTGGCTGGAGGTGGTGCACGCGGAGGAGGAGCAGGGCGGCGACGTTGGCCTTGGAGGCGGTGCGGTTGGGTGCGGGTTCGAGCTCGGGGACGAACGCGGCGGAGGGGGCGGCCTGGAGCGGCGGCAAGGGCTGTGGCGAGGTCGAAGGGAGAGGAGCTCGCGGCGGGTTGTCGAGCTGGGTTCGGGTTCGGTGCTGGGAGGAAGAAGAAGAAGAAAAAGATGGGGTTTTTCTTTTTGGGGGTGTACTGATGGAGAGAGAGAGAGAGAGGGGTACGGTGGAGAGAAATAAGAGAGGAGAGAGAGAAAATTGGAGAGAGAGAGATATAATTAAGATATTCTTTAAAGTGAGAATGAGGTGTGAGTTGGCTGATTGGAGAGAGAGAATGAGTTGTCAAATTGTGAGAGGGTGGGAGAATAGGAAAGTGGGAGAGAGAGAAATATGCACGTGAATTGGGGGAGAAAATCAAGGGAGTAATTAGGAAATAGTTAAATGGTGATTAGGGAATTGATTGGAAGGAGTTATGGAAATAATTCAAATTCAAATAAGAAAATAAGAGAGAGAAAATTTGAAATTTCACATAATATTCTGAATTGTTAATAATTAATAATCAACCAAAAAATCTTTTTATTAATATTTATATACTAATATACTATACTCAAGTTTACATTAATAATAACAAGGTCATTAATAATATCAATCACCAAATGATTATATATAAAAAAATCACTAAACCGTAATTTAATATTTAGGAGAATTAAAATTACAAGACTATATATTTTATTATTATTTATTTATTTTGAAAACTCAGAAAATTCCAGAAATTAGGAAAAGTATTAATAAAATATAATATAATATTTTAAATACTAGAAAAAATTATTTAAATACGTATCGAAAAATTACGGTTGTTACACCCTGACTCTGATGCTGGTCAGATTTGGGTGACCCGCGGGTCGGAGAGTCGGATCCAAGTGACCTACAAATTGACGGGTCGGATTTGGGTGACCTGCGAATTGGCGGGTTGGATCGGAGTGACCTGCAAATCGGCGGGTCGGATTGAAGTGACCTGCAAATTGGCCGGTCGGATCGGAGTGACTTGCAAATCGGCCGGTCCGATCGAAGTGACCTACAAATCGGCCGGTCGGATCGGAGTGACCTGCAAATCGGCAGGTCGGATCGGAGTGACCTACAAATTGGCGGGTCGGATTGAAGTGACCTGCAAATTAGCCGGTCGGGTCGGAGTGACCTGCAAATCGGCGGGTCGGATTGAAGTGACCTGCAAATTGGCGGGTCGGATTGAAGTGACCTGCAAATTGGCCGGTCAGGTCGGAGTGACCTGCAAATCGGCGGGTCGGATTGAAGTGACCTACAAATTGACGGGTCGGATCTAGGCGACCTGCAGATTGGTAGGTCGGATCTGGGTGACCTGCAGATTGGCAGGTCGGATCTATGTGACCTGCAGATTGACAGGTCGGATCTAGGGGAGGAGGACGATAGATATTCCTCGAACTTCAGTTGGTCGAACTCGTATTCGAACACTTTTTCAACCGGGATGCAGATCCGAGGTTGCGACACGATAGCTTCGGCAGCGAAGCTGTTGGCTCCCACTGTGGTCGCCAGTTTGTTTGCGTCGAAAATTGCTGTTTTCATTGCTATCGAATCTATTACAACTTTAGTCATTACAATAAACTCGAATACAATATAAAGTTGATCTTTTTATAAGATCTCCTTACACAATGAAAATAAAACAAGTTTACAACTTTATCAAACAAACGCAGGGAGATCGTTTATCGGTCTTCTGCTTGCGTGGGTGTCTTTGCCTGTGCCGGGGTTTATCCGTGGACCGCCTTAGATCTGGATCCGGTTGATGGAAAATTAGGCAGAGCTTTGCCTTCACCGGGGGAATGTTTGATTTGAAGCGCTGAAATCGACCAAGCGAAATCAGGGCTCTTCTCGAGATTAAGACCAAGCCTAATCTCAAGGGACGGACGGACGGGGTTCAGATCCTTCGAATAGCTCCTTCTTTATGCCGAAGTTCGCCGGGATCTGATTTGCCTTCGCTGAAATTCGTGCTCCTTGACTCCTCAATCCAGCAGCACCTCCACGTCTTGATAATAACTCCGCCCCGCTGAAAGGAGGCCCTAGGCTTGTATTTATAGGGCTTCGGAAGCGGTTATTTGGATAAGAACAAGTGATTTGGCTCTATCTTTAGTTAACAACTGATTAACCATGTTAGGGGATGATATCAAATCAGTTTGGATGCTCAGGAACCAACAAATCCTGTGAAAACAGCTTTAAAATCGTCAAAACACGTTTCAGGTTCCGGACTGCGCGCTGCGGGTCGGATCAGTCCGACCTGCGCTTGCGCAGGTCGGATCAGTCCGACCTGCGCTTGCGTGGGTCGGATGAGATCCGACCTGCACTTGTGCAGGTCGGATCAGATCCGACCCGCACTTGTGCAGGTCGGATTGATCCGACCCGCGCTTGTGCGGGTCGGATCAGATCCGACCTGCACTTGTGCAGGTCGGATTGATCCGACCCGCGCTTGTGCAGGTCGGATTGATCCGACCCGCGCTTGCGCGGGTCGGCTTATTCTGTCCTGCGCTCGCGCAGTTTTGCCGACTTATTCTTTTATGTTCCCTTTCTTCCGAGATTTGCTCTTTTCACGTGTTTGGCCGATTTGTTGACTTGTATGCTTTGCCGCAAGACCGATCGTCGAACGTGCTTTGGTTAATATACGCGTGTTGATCGATGCGCGCGGACTAATTGGCGTGCACGCGTTGACCGACGGACACGTGCTGGTTGACGTGCATGCGTTTGACCAACGCGCACGAGATGATTTGACATGCACGTGGTGATTTGACGTACGCACGTTGACCGACGCGCACGAGCTGATTTGACGTACGTGCGTTGACCGACGCGCACGAGCTGCTTAGGTGAATCTTCTTGACTCGCCAATTCATTGCTTTGAGTTTCGTGTGGGCTCTCATAGGCAATTTTAGACGCCTACAATAGTGTGTAAATCGGCACAAAATGTAAGTGAGAGTGGATGTGACAAAGAATGAATAATTTTCACAAGGAAAGATGAATAAAATCAAGAATGAAAAAGGAGAATTAAGAATAAAAAGAAAATTCAAGAAATTAAAGATAGCATATTTAATTAAAGATATGAGTAATCTAGAATTGAATCCATTTATTAGAAAAGGGTGATTCCCTAGAGGGTTCTAGCCTAAAGGCGAATCAAAGAAAATAAAAAATAAACAAAAATAAAAACTAATCCCAAGAGGGTTCTAGCCTCAAGGTGAATAGTGTAAGAAAATAAAGTCTAAACTATAAAATAAATTACAAAAACTAATCTATAAAATAAATTATAAGAATTAAATGCAAGAAAATAAAGACATGAAATAAATCTAATCTATAAGCATGAAATAAATCTAAGACAAGAGAGTTCTAGCCTCTTGGCTATTTAACAAGAAAATAAAATCTAACTATAAGCATAGAAATAAATCTAAACTAATAAGCAATAAAAAAATAAAAGAAATACAAACCTACAAATAATTCTTCATCTCCATCTTCATCATCCAACAAAGAAAAAAAATATTTAAAGTGGTAAAAAGTTATTTTATTAATTGTAACAAAAATTATAAATTTAGAAGGCCTTCTCAATTAAGAGTGACCCTCCTCTCTAAATGGAGTTATAAAATTTTTCACACCTCTAATCCCTCACTCTCTACCCTTATTTATAGTAAACATCAGTGAATGAGAGCCTTTGGATCAAACTTGAGCCCTAAGAATGCAATTTCGACCGTTGATAAATTCTGGACGACTTGGCATCGATGCCCGCATCGATGCGTGCATCGATGTTAGCATCGATGTTCCAATAAAAATTTTCACTTCACGATTAGCTTCGTCTCGTCGAGATAGACGATTTTTATATATTATATTTCGCCTTCCGGATTAGGAGATATCGTCGTTTCTTTGCGGCCAACCATCTTGAATATAATTTATCTTCATATTGGATTTTTTTATTTTCTTCGGCTTCTACAGGCTACTCGGCTTGATTCTGGACTTTAATAAAAGGTTACAAAATAAAGAAGTTAGATTCTTTTGGGTATTTATTTATTATTTCTTCATTAACGTGTAATTAAAGATAAAAATAATTATTAGTGGTATATTTTTTCATTAAAATAGATAATAAGGATATAAATTTGTAATAAAATGTGATTATCAGCTACATATCATCAGGTTTCTGTTTTGTTATTTGATTTTGAATCCGTCTCATTTTTTTAGAGGTGAAACTAGAGCCAACCTCATCATCATAACCAAAGAAGCATAACTCAGTGATTATGAACAAGGAGAACTTAAAAGAAAACCTCAAATAGAGGACCTCAACACATTGCTGCCCAAACTTTTACTTTTACTTTCTTATACTCTCTGATTTAAATTTTAATTGTCTTCTTTGAGCCGTGAGATTAATGATGTTGCATAAATGGTTAGACAAGGACCCTAATATTTATGACTAGTCTACTTTGTATAGATCATATAATCCATTTTATATAACACTACAACAAAACTGTTTTTTTATAGCGTTGAATGATAGCGTTTATGTTGTAAGTGCTATAGATTGTATGTGTCTTATTTTTTGATAGCTTTTGAAAAATTTTAAACGCTATCAATAATTGATCGTATTTTTTTTGGTCTGACGCGTTGAAATCTTAAGCGGCGGGAGGCTGAAAATTAAAACCGCGCCTTGAAAATTAAGGGCGCGGTGATTTTTATTTCTTCCTCAAAACCGCTCGGATCTCAGCCTCCCACCCAACCAAAACCTCCCCACGACCTCAAAACCCCTCCAATCACCTCGATCAAGTCGTTACACAGATCAAAAACGGAACCAAATTAGAAACAGAGAGAGAGAGAGGATAAAATCCCTTTTACTTTGTTACTGAACCCTAGATCTCAACGCATATATTTATCCTTTCTTAGCTTGTAGGGTTTTTCTCTCCCCTTCTCTCTCTTCCCCCAAACCCTCATTCCTCAATTCTAGGGATTGAATCCGTCGAACGCGCAAAGGAGAGCCCTCGACGAACTAATGGGATCAAGTAAGCTCCCTTACTCTCTCTATTTCGATCTTGATTTTTCAGTAGTTAGATAGATTAATCTGTTACCGATGTTTGCAGCTCGAAATATGACAGAGGAGGAGGAGAAAGGTTTCAAGGAGATCCGATGGGACAATAAGGAGGTTTGCGGAGCTTTCATGGTTCGATTTTGCCCTCACGATTTGTTCGTCAACACCAAGAGCGATCTCGGTGAGCTCTTCAATCTCCGAGTTCTTTCTATGAATTTGTTTGGGCTGTTCTTCTTCTTCTAAAGTTTATTGCTTCCCCCCCCCGTAGGACCGTGCCCTAGAATCTACGATCTGAAGCTCAAAGAAAGGTAATATCAAATTTGACGTGTTGTTTAAATTAATCCTATGGTGTGATTAATGCAATACTTTTTTAATGTTCATGACTGGGGTGATTTATTAGTGGGCTTGAGCAGTGGGTGCGTAATCATAGTAAATAGTTTATAGCTAGTAAAGAATATTTGAAGTTAGCTTCTTTGTATGTCTTATGTAGGAGGAAAGTGGAAACCTTAATTTGGGTTTCTGGCATTTGGAGTTCTCCTGGATATTGCATTGTTTTTTAATCCATTGAGGTAACTAATACATTGCTTTCTGACAATTTTTTGTTTGGGGCACGAGGGGGGAGTTGTAATAATTCCCCTCTTTGGGTTTTCATCATACTAATTTACTACATTTAGACAAGACATGGTTTTTAGATACAAATATTTGAAACGGCCTCTTGAGTAAAAGTGTAATTTAGATGTTTGTCAGTTGATTGAAGCGTGCCTCCCCAAGCATTTTTTTTTGGATATAGAATACAAACATCCTCAAAGCAACACAGGTAACAACAATCATCCTTCTGTCTAAAACTAAAAGTTAATACTGCTAATGAAGCAATAAGATTGGATAGTGGAGCTCTTATTGTATGGATTGGTACACAATTTCTTAGTGCCATACCTTCTGTCTTTTCCCCATTATAATAGTCATTTAGTTTCTACTTGTTTTAGTTTGTCGCTTGCTTGTCTTGTACTATACTTGAACTGAATATTCCTGCATCCATTGCAGGAAATTTGGTGTGCGCGCACACACAAAAACACATGTATCTAGAAAAAATAATAAAGACAGATGATTCTAGTTTTATTTGAAAATGTTGGTAATGCAGCTTCCAGTTATCCTGATTGTGGTGCAGAATTGTCTAGAAATTCCATGCTAATTTATCATTCAGTCATAGAGTTGCGAAAATAAGTTAAGTGATGAAGCATCAAAATGTGTATAAGGTATATATTTCAATTAGAAGGAAAATTTTTCCATGGTCACGAATGACATGGAGAACTGACCTGTTTACTTAATTATGATGAGGAAAGAGTGAGATTAGTTCAATATAAGTTTCCCATGTTGCTACATGAAGAGGACAAGAGGAAACGATTAAGAATAACTAGAATGATGAGGAAATAGTATGTTTTCATTATTTGCAAAATGTTTCTCTTCTGTGGTATGATGCAACCTTCCATAAAGTTTTCAAATTTTTCTTGATGAATATTTTCTGTAGTCTGTTTCTTTAACTAGTATGTCCCTTTTGCAATTTCCATCCTTTGATTACCCAATTTAGTTTTCGCTTTAATAATCTCCAAGCTGGCTTTACTTGGGTGTTCACTTTTTTATGTCATATGTTTCAGTTTTGAGAAGTCCTGTTGACGTTATTTTTGTCAGTAATACCCTTTTTTGTATCTATTAGATGTGAATGTTGAGTGATTTTGAGCTCATATGTTTTTCACACTATAATATGAGAACAAGTCACCAAGAGAGCTGGCTGCATTTCATTCTCCGTAATCATGTTTGTTTGTGCATGTCAGTTTTGAGCAGTCTCCTAGACATGATTCCTATGTCCCCAAATTTGAAGCAGAACTCGCAGAGTTTTGTGAGAAGCTGGTATGTAACAAGAGTTTTAGTTTTGCTTTTTATTGTTGAAGTTTTAGTAGTTATTGATTCAGAACTTGGGGATTCTTTGTCCAGGTGATGGATTTGGACAGAAAAGTTAGGCGTGGTCGTGAGCGGTTAGCCCAGGAGGTTGAGGTTATTTCTATGAATTTGTTTGGGCTTTTTTTTCTTCTAAAGTTTATTGCTTTTTTCCCCGTAGGACCGTGCCCTAGAATCTACGATCTGAAGCTTAAAGAAAGGTAATATCAAATTTGACATGTTGTTTAAATCAATCCTATGATGTGATTAATGCAATACTTGATTAATCATAGTAAATAGTTTATAGCTAGTAAAGAATATTTGAAGTTAGCTTCTTCATAAACCTAGTGCACTACCCATTGTATATATGTAGATGTCCTACAGCAGAATATCCACATTTCTTATAATTATATTATCAATTTTGATAGCACTTACTAAATATTTATAGTACATATATGTAATAGTACTACACATAATAGCCCATTCTACACAAACATTCGCATGACTGCATCCCTTTAGTATGTAGGTAGTTATATGCATGTTTGTTAATTTATGGATGACAAATCTGGGGGCATAATTAATTGAGTTCAAATAGAACAATTTTCTGAGCAGTTGTTATTTACTAGAAAATTTAACACAGACATGAAATGGTATATAGACATTTATATTTACCAGGTATAGCACTTAATATAAGCTTGTGATTTTTAATTATTGGTGTTGTTCTCTGTTTTGTGTCCATATAATATTCATGGCTCTAGGATCTCATTATTGGTGTTAATTCCTGTTTTTGCAGCAGTACAAGTACTCAATTGCTGAAGATGATGAGTCTCCCAAGTCATATGTAATGTAGCAAAGTTAATTAGTTTTTGTTGTTCTGTGTACTATGGTTAATTTCTTGTACTCCATGTTGGATTATCCAAAGATTAGTATTTGTTTTTT
>BQKN01062152.1:83101-115137 GCA_022839385.1 Asparagus kiusianus
ATATACGACTCAGATTTGGGTAGGAGACGAAGTTTTCTCCTAAAAATAAGCGTTTATTTTATATTATAGGAATAAAAAATTAGTACTGAAATTCGTAATTATTGGATCTGTCCTTCTCGGACGGGTTAGGAATATAGTTGTGCATACATCCAACTTTGTATACTTTGTATATTTTCATTCTTAAAAGTTTTGGCAGCACCTATTCATTGTTCTCCGTGTACAATAAGCGTATGTTGTTCTGCGTTTCGGGTTATTACTGATACGCATAATAACATCCGCACAGTGTACAGGGAGAACAGCGGGTAGGTGCTGCCGAAATTTTTAAGAAATGAAAATATACAAAGTATATGAAGTTGGATGTAAGTACTACTATATTATTAATGGATAGAAGCCTTCCTATGACAGCCACAAGATTAGTGTAATTAGTTTCTACGTATGTTTTATATATATTTTATGTAGATAAATATTCATATTGTTAAATGATATATGAACATATGTTTGATGTGTGTTGAATGTATAAGAGTAATGGATGTATTAGTAGTTGTGAGACTAATCGTATTTAATAATTATATATAATTTACAGATGAGGATAATTCCTGACAAATCATGGATAGATATCCCTAGGCATCGTAGATTTCACGACACACGATACAAGGAGGGATGTGAAGCCTTCATGCGTTATGCGGAAATGAATCCGAGAAATTTAAGAAGCGGTGCTATGTATTGTCCTTGTTGTAGGTGTAGGAATTTGAAGCTGCTGAATAGAAATGATATACGGATTCACCTAATAAAATCAGGTTTTGATGAGAAATATAAATACTGGAATTGGCATGGGGAAGGTATCACTGAAGATGAGGATCCAAATATGCATGTTGGTACGTCCGGTGGCTAACGAATAGATGACGCAGAAACATTGTTGAATGATATTTTTCCTCGACCTACAGAATATGATGTTGATGATAATGTCGAGGATGATATTGAAGACAAAAGTGAAGATGATAACGAAGTTGAAGCTGAAGAGGTAGGAGGTGTCACGAGTGTCGAAAATATTGATGATATGTATTCCTCCGCAGAAATAAAGCGAATAATGGAGCTACTAGAAGATAGTAAAAAGGACTTATATGAGGGATGTACCGAGTACTCCAGATTTTCATTTATGCTAAAATTCCTTCATATTAAGACACTTAGCTGTATGTCAGATAATTATTTTGAAATGCTTCTTGATTTGCTTTGGACTGTAATCCCTGGAGGAGAGAATAGCATACCCCAAACAACTTATCAAGCTGAGAAGATTGTCTCTGCTCTGGGTCTTGATTATAATAAGATTGATGCATGTCCGAATGATTGTATTTTGTATCACAAAGCCAATAAAGACCTTCAAGAGTGTCCGACATGTGGAGTTTCTAGGTGAAAACAGCGCACAAATTCTTCAACAAGGATTACAACGGAGACAGGGATAACACAGAAGAAAATTCCAGTCAAAGTGCTTCGACATTTTCCATTGGCTCCTAGATTACAAAGATTATACATGAACAAGAAAACGGCAAAGAATATAAGGTGGTATAAGGATGATCGAGTAGACGATGGTAAATTGAGACATCCTGCTGATGCTTTAGCTTGGAAGCATGTTGATAAAATTTATCCTTGTTTTGCCGAAGATTGCAGAAATGTAAGACTGTGTCTATCAAGCGACGGATTCAATCCATTTGGGGTAATGAGCTCTGGCTAGTCTACGTGGCCAGTTGTATTAATGCCATATAATTTACCTCCATTGCTTTGTATGAAACAGCCGTTTATGATACTTTCATTACTGATACCCGGTAAGCATGCTCCGGGAAATGATATTGATGTCTACTTAGAGCCTCTAATTGATGAGCTAAAACAATTATGGTCTGAGAGTATTTTAGCATATGATGCCCATTTAAAAGAGTCGTTTAGATTACGTGCTATTCTATTATGGACGATTAATGATTTTCCAGCTTATGCTAATCTGTCTGGGTACTCTACGAAGGGCAAGTGTGCTTGTCCTTGTTCGCGGTGAAAATTGTAGCTTCTTTCATTGACGTCATTGCTATCTTAGTTAACTTTTTTTTTGTGTTACAAAGATCCGGTCTTTTTGTAAGATCCGGTTACAATGAAAAATCAAAGAGAACAAAAAAAGATTACAACTTTCTTTCCTTATTTGCCGAACAAATCGCGAGCTCCTGTTATTCGGTCGCTCGCTTGCGTGGGTTGTTTGCCTGCACCGAGGGTTGATCCGTTGACCACTGCACGATCTAGATCCGGTCGGATCTACGCAGTACGACGGGTATTATTTCACTAAGAAAATAATAGCCGGGGGGGATTAGTTCACCAAGGAACAAATAGCCCAAATCTCGGGATCAAAGACCAAGCTTTGATCCGGAGTATGCCTGCGTAGATCTCAGATCTGATTTTCTCTCTTGAACTCCTGCCTTTTGTGACACGGATGCTCGCCAAGAACCAGATCTGAATGTCCAAGTCTTCAAGTCTTCAAAACTCTAGGATGAGGTCTCAATTCGACAGAGTTTCGGCTCCCAAAAAGTCCTCCTCACAAATGAACACCCTTAGCCTATTTATAGGCACCCAGATCTGTGCCTGGGCACAGATCTGGGCTGAGCCACCTCAAGGTGGCTCGGCCACCGAGCCACCTTCGGGTGACTCGGTTTTGGCCGGGTCTCTTTTAGTGTTGGTTTCCGTCATTTTCCATTGTATCCGGTTCTCTGTGTTCGGACTCGATTCGTTGTCCTGATTTGGCAGTAAATCTGGTTCCTGATTAGGCAGTAAATCCGCTTCTGAGCTCGAGTCCGAAACTTATCTTGATTCGATCGTGATTCATCCGAGTCCGCTCTTGGTTGGATGACTCATTGATTCCTCAACCCGTTAGCTTGATTCCGTACGCGAGTGGATTCATTCCGTTGTTTGCGTGCGGTTCGTCAGCTTCGTAGCCTCGTTAGTCCGCTTCGTCGCGTATCGTTTGGCTTTGGTGTTTGCGGGCTAACGGTCGTGTTTGGATACGTCGCCCGATGGTCTGTTTGTCGATCGGCGTCGTCGAGCTGTGTTAAGGGACCTATAGACAGTTTTATACGCCTACAGATACCCCCTCTAAAATTTTCCAGCCTCGTTCTTTTATAAAAGAGTCTGGAATACTTTGGATATGAACGTCCCTACCTTCAATCGGTATAACGGGGCCTTGGATTGGCTTATGTTCTCGATTCTTTCAATCCTCCAGGCTATTCGGTGCTTTGTCGAATGCTTGAAAAGGTTCCGGTGCTGCATTTATTGTCTGACCGTCTGTCAGAATTTTGAACTTGAAGTCGATTCTTGATTTCTTACCTTTTTAGCTCGAGTTTGCTGCTTCAACACAGAACTAACCATCGGTCGTTGGCGTTGAATCTTCATTTGTCCGGCGTTTGAGCTTCCTGGTGACGCGTTGTCCGGCGTCCAGGCTTCATTATAACGCGTTGTCCGGCGTTTGACACAGTTTATACTCGTACGTCTGCTGGAGTATACACAGTTTAAGCTCTTAAGGAATTAGAGCGTGGCAAATACCTGAGTCACGAGACCAATTTATAAAGTTGATGCGTCAATGACTCGTATTTATAGAATTTTTGGCAAATTCTCAGCCATCAACGGATTTGATACGCCCTTACCGACTACAGTTTGAGTCGGGCTAGCATGCGGAAATTTTAAGCCCGTTCCGCAAGTGACGTTAAGCTAAAAGAGTTAACCCTTTTAGTGCTACGATATTGAATACGTAGACTTCATCTTTCTCCTGTGAAAAGACTAAACAACAACGTGTATTAGACGTTAACTTTAGGATTTTTGGTAAATCCTCAGCCATCAACGGATTTGATACGCCTTTACCGACTACCGTTTGAGTCGGGCTAGCATGCAGATTATTTAAGCCCGTTCCGCAAGTGACGTTAAGCTAAAAGAGTTAACCCTTTTAGTGCTACGATATTGAATACGTAGACTTCGTCTTTCTCCTGTGAAAAGACTAAACAGCAACGTGTATGAGACGTTGTCTTAGGATTTTTGGCAAATCCTCAGCCTTCAACGGATTTGACGTGCTCTTACCGATTACCATTTGAATCGGGCTTACATGCGGATTGTTGGAATCCGTTCCGCATGTGACGTTGTGCTAAAGGAATGAATTCCCTTAGACTTTATGCTATGATGTTGAATACATAAGCTTCGCCACTTGTTACGGGAATAGGCTACCCGGCGACGCGTGTTAGGCGTTGACTTTAGGATTTTTAGCTAACCCCCAGCCTTCAACGGATTTGATTAGCCTTTACCGACTACCGTTTGAGTCGGGCTAACGTGCGGATTATCTAAATCCGTTCCGCATGTGACGTTGTGCTAACGGAATGAACTCCCTTAGACTCTTTGCTACGACTTTGAATACGTAGACTTCGCCATTGTTACGGGAATAGGCTACCCGGCAACGTGTATTAGACGCTAACTTATCCTTACTTAGGTTTCAGGATAAGATACCCCAGAATCGAACTCTGGTGTCTTTTTCTGCGGAGAAAGACTAAACCGGCGACGCGTGTTAGGCGTCGGCATATCCTTTCTTAGGATTCAGGATGAAATTCCCCATGCGTATAAGGCATGGATTTTGGTGTTATTAATAACAACCTGCCACAATGTTGAATATGTGGGCGAGTGTTCTTTTTAACGGTTAAGAACTAACCGGCTGCGCGTGTTAGGCGCAGACTTATCCTTTCTTAGGTTTTAGGATAAAATACGCCAGAATCGAACTCTGGTGTCTTCTTCTTTGGAGAAAGACTAAACCGGCAGCACGTGTTAGGCGCAGACTTATCCCTGCTTAGGATTCGGGATAAACTTCCTAGGATGAATCCTAAATTGATAAATTCTTGGAAAAAGGGTTGATGTGGGAAAGGAAGAATTTTATATTCTATTCCCCGAACAAGGAAGGAAGAATTTTATATTCTATTCCTTGATTCTGGAAAGGAAGAATTTTATATCCTATTTCCAGTGCAAGAAAGAAACTAGAAGTGGGATCTCCACTCCGAGAATCCGGAAGATCTAGATAAACTTACCTTTTATAGGATTGGTTATCTGATCGGAAGATGAGTTTTTCGTTTATCGAAATGAAATTTTAACTTTGATTATAACCATGAAGAGGTTTAACCAAAGAGAAAAGAGGGGAGTTCTTTCGTTTATCAAAAGGGGACTCCGAACTAAAAGTGGACCTCTTGTTCATGGAAAGAGTCAAGAGGGCCAGAAGGACATTTTTGGTGGACTCACTGTCAATTGAAATTGATCAGTGAGGGATTTTGGTGGTAAAAATGATTTTGGGTTATCCTCTAGAATATTAAGTGTAATATTCTTCGAGGAACTTCCCGATAAATGGGTTATCCTGAATGTACTAGGGATAGTAGTTTTTCAGGAACTTCCCGTTTATTGGCATTAATTGCCTGACGCCTTCTAGAGAGACGAGGCGATATGCACCGTTTGATTAGACTGTGTCTATCACAAACGGTCCTTCCCATTTGGGTTCGAATTTACCCTTCTTCTTGGAATTGAGGATTATCGGTCGGCGAGCAGCGAGGACCAGATCTCCTTCCTTGAAGCTTCTCTGTCGGACCCTTTTGTCAAAAGCCATAGATATTCTGGCTTGATAAAACTCAATGTGTTGTTGAGCTTCCAAGCGCCTTTCATCCAACCTCTCGAGTTCTTCGAGACGTTTTTGATGCTGTTCTTCTGTCGACATCTCAGTTGCGAGAGCGATCCGAAGGGATGGGATCTGAATCTCCAAAGGCAGTACAGCTTCATATCCGTATACTAATGAATACGGGGTGGCTCCCGTAGGTGTGTGTACTGTAGTGCGATAAGCCCAGAGTGCTTCACCGAGTTTATCGTCACAGTCTCGTTTATTAGTCTTCACGAGCTTTGACAGGATCTTAATGATCGTCTTGTTGAAAGCCTCAGCTAATCCATTCGCAGCGGGATAATAAGCTGTCGACGAAACATCTTGAATCTTGAATTTGTCGCAGAACCTGACGAAAGCGTTGCTTATGAACTGCGGACCGTTGTCATGAATGATCCGTCTCGGCACGCCGTGTCGGTATATGACATGATGCTTGATGAAATTGATGACGTTGTTCGTCTTCACTTCCTTGAGAGGAATTTCTTCAGCCCACTTTAAAAAGTAATCCGTGATTGCGAGAATAAACCGATCACCTTTGACTGAAGGGGGAAAAATAGGACCGACAATGTCCATACCTCATGTCTCGAATGGCCAGGAAGTCGTTGACGTGTGTAACCGCTCCGGTGGTTGGTGCATATAATTTGCATGCACTTGACAGGCGTGACATCCTCATGCGTATTCGATCGCGTCACGGACCATTGTTGGCCAAAAGTATCCCATTCTTCTGATTCGATCATACAGCTTGGGACCAGGCTGATGCGCACCGCATTCTCTTTCGTGTGCTTCCTTAAGAACTTCTTCTGCTTCTTCGTTCGAAAGGCATCGGAGGAGCAAATCATCATACCCTCGACGGTATAATATACGAGTCTCGGCATTATAGAAGAACCTTGGTGCTCTTCGGCGGATCGATTCCCTTTCTTTTACATCCTCTGGCAAAATACCGTATTGGACGTAGTCAATGATAGGAAAACACCAATCTCGGGACTCAGACCCAATTTGAGTTGAGTTCACCTCCTTGGCGTTTATGTTTCTGTCATCTTCCTCTTCGATATCCATATTGTATATGGGTATGCAGAGTTGATGCGATCTTACTGTGACTAGCAGTTCAGTTTCGGGCGGCTGCGCGAGTGATACTGCTAGTGCTGCCAGTGCGTCCGCATAAGCATTCTGGAGATGCGGGATGTATTCGATAAAGAATTCTTCGAAAGAATCTGCCATTTTGACGGCCTCCTGGTGGTACGGGATCAGGTCTTGGTTCCTGACTTCATACTCTCCACGGACTTGATTAACGATCAGTTGAGAATCCCCAAAAGCTTCGAGATATTCGACCCCCAGCTCCTTGGCAAAACTGAGTCTAATGAGGAGCGCGTTGTACTCGGCTACGTTATTGGAACATGAATCTGTCAGTGAATAAGCCCGAGGCATTACATGCTTCCCCGGGGAAACTAAGACAACTCCAACTCCGGAGGAGACTTTAGGACATCCGGGGGTTACTGCTTTATTAACTGATCTCGAAGCACCATCAAAGTATAATTGTCATACTTGTTGATGCGATGTGGTGTTAACCTCGTGGGTTTCATCCGGCAAGTCATCATATTCTTCTGCCGTATCTGTTGTCGGGCTTGCCGCCAAAAGATCACAAATCGCTTGTCCTTTGACCGACTTCTGCTGCTTGAAGTGCAGATCATACTGGGACAAGAGAAGGGCCCACTTCGCTAACCGCCAATTCATCGAACCCGGTTGCGTCATAAAAACCCGTACTGGATTAACGTTAGAGATAACGTAAATCGTTTGTCCGACCAAGTAATGCCGCATCTTTTGTACTGCGAATACCAATGCGAGGCATTCTTTCTCAATCATCGGATATCGGGACTCAGCGCCTACCAAAGTCCGGCTTAAGTAATAAACTGCCTGTTCGTGACCATTATCATCGTCTTGTGCTAACAAAGCACTTATCGAATGGTTCATCGCCTTGATGTATATCAAGAACGGTTTACCCGATTTTGGTGCGACAAGAACAGGAGGGTTTGTCAGATACGTCTTGATATCTTCGAGCGCTTTTTGGCAGGCGTCGTCCTAAATAAACGACACACCTTTCTTGTTTAGTTTAGAGAACGGTTGGTACTTCCCAGAGAGATTTGAGATGAACCGCCGGATGTAAGCTAAACGCCCTTGCAATCCTCTGAGTTCCCTTAGATTCCTCGGGGGCTGCAATTCATGTATCGCCTTCACTTTGTCAGGGTCAATATGTATACCTTTAGTGGTGACGACGAATCCAAGGAATTTTCCGCTAGACATTCCAGGGAAGGATTTTGTGGGATTCATCTTCAATTGATGACTCCGTATGAGATCGAACATCGTCTTCAAGTCCTTGATGTGATCTCCTTTGTTGCGGCTTTTTACAACTAGATCATCAACGTAGCACTCGACCGTTTTCCTGAGATGCTTCTGGAAAATCTTCGTCATCGCTCGTTGGTATGTAGCGCCTGCATTCTTTAGACCGAAGGGCATCACTGTGTAGCAGAAGACACCGAGGGGCGTTCTGAACGTTGTATGCTTCTCATCATCTGGGTGCATCTTGATTTGGTTATACCCCGAAAAGCTATCCATGAAGGACATCCTCTCAAATCCGCACGTATTGTCGATGATGACGTCCGTGATTGGGAGGGGAAAGTCGTCTTTCGGACATGCCGCATTCAGGTCCCTGAAGTCGATGCATATCCTGATCTTACCATTTTTCTTCATGACTGGGACAATATTAGCTAGCCAGTCTGGATGTTGCTCCTCTCGGATAAATCCTGAGTTGATCAACTTCTTAACCTCTGCCTCAATGGCTTCCATAATCTGCGGAAGAAACCGTCTCTGCTGTTGTTTGACAGGTTTGGCATCCGACTTAATATCAAGACGGTGCACCGCCACATTTGGGTCGAGCCCTGGCATGTCTTCGTAATTCCAAGCGAAGACGTCGATATATTCTCTGATGAGAGCAATTAATTCTTCTTTCTTATTTGGGGGAAGACTACCGCTGATGAATATGGGCTTTGGGTTGGCCTCATCGCCCATATTAATTTGGACTACTTCATCTTCAGTGGGGGGTTCCCTCTGTTCAAACCTATCACCATACTGCATGTTCAGGTGATGAACCCATGGGTCTTCCCACGTTGGCATTTGATCGTCATCCTCCATCGTAGATGGATCAGCTGTAGTCATGTTCGACATTAGGGTTTTGAATACTTCCCCCAAACTTGCATCGGAGTCCCATTCTGAGAAATCTGCCGAGTACCCATCTTTAGCCTTGTTAGCAATTTGATCGATAATTTGCCAACCACATTCATCATCAGACGAGGAAACGTAGCCTAAGCCTCTTTTGTGACGGTAATAGTCATCCGGTTTCCCTTTTGGTACATATGCCGCTTTGACTGGGATACGAGAACCTCGATCGAAGTATAAACCTTCTCCGAGTGTGAAATCATATCCCTGTTTTTCCATGAGCTTGCGCGCTTCCGGACTATACTTAGATAAATGCAGACCAGATTTGTCATCATCCTCATCTTCTCTTAGGAAATAATCTGGCAACGGAAAATTCTCTTCTTTACCGTAAACCACTTCTTTTTCGCCTCCTACTTTGGCAGGAACGATCAGGGTCGTTCCGAAAGAATGTTGGAGGTGTTTCTTTGTTACATAAGATGATCGGAGTGGCATATATAACTCAGGCTTATCGTCTAACCCTTTTATCGCATCATCAAGAGACAAGGAGTACTCTAAATCATCTTTTATTTCAATATTGGCAAGTTGCCAGTTACAACTGCCATCTGACGATTGTTCATCGTCAAGATTGATTACAAAGGGTACAATGTTATTTAAAACAAAACCACCATTGTAATCGAATCCGGCTTCAGAATCAGCTTCTTCTCCGCTATCCGTGCCCTGGACCAATGGTTCTGTATCGGATTCGTTACCATAAAGGAGAGAATCAGTGAAATAATTCTCAAACCCTTTAAATGGTTGCTTATCCGCGACCACCGTCCTGACCCTTCCATCAGTGTCGACATATTTCATACACTGATGTAGGGTGGAGGGAACTATAACATTACTATGGATCTAAGGCCGACCCAGTAGTAAGTTATATGATGTCTCAGCATCAATCACGTAACACGTGACCTCCGTCTTCAGATCACCCATTTGGCACTTTATCTGGATCTTTCCCAAAGGCCTTGACCCGCTGGTGTTGAATCCGTAAATGACCGTGCCCGTGGACGCCAATTTGCTGACTGGAATGCCAAGGCTATGCATTAGGCGAAGCGGCATAATACTCACAGCGGAACCCGGATCCACTTGGATTCGGTTGACTTCGCTGGAGCCAATATACCCGACGAAGTATAGGGGCCGATCATGGTTCGAATTCTTCGTCTGCATATCCTCTTTTGTGAAGGTGATGCAGGGAAGGTTCTTGGCCGCTACGTTGCATTGTTGAACTGACGGTTCTGGCTCTTCAAGTGCCGGTTTGATCCGAGTGAGGAATGCTTCAGAATCAGCCAAGGCTTCTCGTAATGCCTCCCTGGTCTCTTTAGACAACCGCAGCAACTCATACAGCGTTATTCGTGCTGGAATATTTGCTAATTGAGCCATAATATCAAAAACCCGTGGAGTTTTTGAGCTCTCCAGTTTATCTCTTCCAATCGGACGATTGAAACGAGACTGCTTCGGATTCTGAACCTCCTGGGGTCCTTTTTCTTTCTGCTGATCCGTCGGCTGTCGTCGAGCATCTTCAACCGGTTTAGGAGCTGCAATCACCCCCAGCTCTGTGAGAGTTTTGGCTGGTCCCCGTTTAGTCACCCCCAGCTTAGCTACTTGATCATTATGTGAAGGATAGTTGAAGTGATACTCGTTTCCGCTTCTAGTGGCAAACACGTCTTGTTCTTCTTCAGAGAGCGGGAAGGTAGGAGCTTTATCGCCATCCTCTTCGAAGATTGCGGAAGTAGCGTTGCAGGTTTTGCCTTTACCCTTTCTTTTTGAGGAAGTCGCCCACTGCTCATCTTCAATGAGATCCGGATGAACCCAGAGGATTTTGCCGTTCGGGGCTGTGTGTGGCACAAGTCCCTTTTGGCACTGTCCATGTGGGTCATCATTCACCGTCTTCATCCCCACTTTGGTGACGCGTTTCGGCTCGAACCATGTCGTGGGCACCGATCCAAAGCTGATTGACACTGAGTTTGCTCCCACATTCTTAGCAGGCTTCGGGGTTATGACGCCCACGTCAATTAACGCCTGGATCTTGTCCTTGAGGTGGTAGCATGACCTCGTAGGGTGATGGACCACTCTATGGTACGCGTAGTACTTCGGATCCGTCACTTTGCTGGCCCCTTCATGATCTACGATCGCTGGCAGCTGGATTTTGTTGTTCTCCAACAGGTACTTAAAGATAACGGGAACTTCGTCATCTTTGAAGGAGTACACTTTAGGAAACCTTGGCTCCAAAGATTTCTGCTTCTGAGACCGTTGTTGCCATTGCGACTGCGATTGTTGTGGCACTCGTTGATGCGGCTGTTGCTGAGGTTGCAATTAGAAAGTTTGATTAGCATCAACTGCATTAGCATGTGCCTTACCTTTCCCTCGGGGGTTAAAATTCTGTGTTGGAGCATTTGTCACCTGTTGGCCTCTTTCCGCCTTCTTCCTTCTGAGGAATCGCTCGGTTTGCTCTCCTCGAACCTTCAAATCCTTCCAGGTTTTGGAGGGTGCTGTCCCCATTGCTTCCAACACGTCCAACGCAAGGTTGTTGTGGCAAGTCTGGAGAATGAACTCCTCAGTGATCGGATCCCGACAGTTCATCGCCTTGTTCCGAAATCTTTTAACGAAGGTATCAACTAATTCCCCGTCTTTCTGTTTCTCGTCAAGCAACGATCTGATGGATATCTCGGTGTCGTTGTCGAAGAAGTTAGTGAGGAATTTAGTCTCCATGTCATCCCAGCTATTCACGCTTCCTGGCTTGAGGCGGCGATACCAATCGAAGGCGGCTCCACGAAGAGTATCAACGAAGGACCGTACCATCAGAGGCTCATTACCAGAGATAACTCCTAGGTGTGATTTGAAGTAAATCAAATGTTGAGTGGGTGAACCCTTTCCATCGAACGGCGTGAAGTTAATTAGATTGAACTTCGCCGGATACGGGATTGATTCTCATTCTCTTGGGTATGGACAAGGAATACCCGTCTTTTTCGTCTCTTGAGCGGAAATCAATGTATTGATTTTGCTCTCGAGATTTTTAATCTTTAAACTTTCACCTGTATCTTTGTTAGCACGATTCTGAGGTGGAAGCGTGGTGTTGTGACTAGCATCCTCATTGCCACCCCCTGCATTAACGGGAGGGTTGTTGGTATTGCGAGCTTCATCCGCACCCGCATTCTCAACTTCCTAAACAACCTGATTACGGCGGCTTGGTTCGCCTTGCTGGTTCGTTAGTACCTGGATTTGTTGCTCATGCATTTCTCTCATGTTCTGCATGGCCATCTGCATTTCAAACCTGAAGCTCTCCTGTTGTTTGGCCATGGCTTCTTCGAGCATCTTGGCCACTTGCTCCGCGCTTATCATGAATGACTCACAGGGTTGTCCTTCACTGGACACGGTATTGTCAGATGCAATTGCCGAGCCGGCATCTGATTCTTCATCTCCCGAAGGTACTCTTGTCCGAACCCTACCATACGTTGCACGAATGATAGCTCCGGATTACAGACGAGTTACACGTCGGGGTACCTCTGGAATCGCCTCGGGCTTGTCATGAGCCGACGTTCCCTTGCTAGTCATATTGGCGGTGACCCTAGGAAATTCTCCATCACCGACCACCTTTCTTCTTTATCGGAAACACCTATGCCTTGGTTTTGGCGTTTCTGTACTGAGCCTTTCGAACACAGAAACTCTCTCGGGGACTGCCTTGATACAGTTGCACTCAGACAGTACCGCCCGAATGAGCTTTGAACAAAGGCACTGAGTTTCGAGCCTTCGAGGGCTTCTCTTTCTGGATTTGCTCGTACCCCCGGCACGATAGTACAGCTCGTCCGTTTGAAAGTCGAAGCAACCTATCGTGTGTTGGCACGATTTCCCAGGTATAACGTCATCGTCATCGGACGACAACGTTTCCTTCTGAGGATGAATTGCCTTCTTTGGGCTTTCAAGAGTCACGTGCCTCGAAACGCGCCTTTGTGGGCGTAAATTCTCAACGGGCTCCTGAACCTCAATGCGCAAAGTAGTGCGCTTGGGTGCCATGATTTCTTTTTCATGTGGAGGGTTGCGGCGACCCCCAGCGTGTTGAATCGTTCGGGATTTCTTCATTGGCCCCAAACGTTCCTGAACTGGAGCTTTGCCTCGTTCCTTAAGAAGTGGACCGAGGCGCTCCAAAACCGACTTCCTTTTCTGAGACGGTCCTGTGGGATCTCCCAGAGCAGCCATGGGAATTGTCGGCGACTTCGTTTGGTTCGTCAGAGGTTGAACCTGCTTCGAAGGTTGCAAAGGTTGCTCTTTGGCCTGAATCGCCACTTCGGACTTGGGCCTCCAGACTTTGCGGGTTGGTGGCGGCTTCTTTGCCACTTCCTTCTGTAGTTTCCTACGGGCTTCTTCGGCTTGAGCCCGTGCCTGCGCTGATAGTGCGCGACGCTTGCGGATGCGCTCCTCGAGCGTTGAACGGTTCCGTTTGACACGGACCCATTCCATTGTTGACGGCTTGGAAGAGGCGTCGCTCATCTGTTGTTAAGGCTGTTTGCCTCTCTTGTTCTTCAGATCCGCGTTGTAGCGGATCCCGTCAACAGAGTCCATGGCCTTTGCGAATTGTTTCGCAAGGCGTTGACGTTGCCTTTGGCGGGCTCTCTTCGAGAGAGTCACCACGCCCTCCGCGGCAGAAGGGTTGGCCAGAGCAGATCTGACCTGGTTGGGATTTGGAGGAACTTAACCCGACGCAACTTTGGCGTCAATCGGGGTGAGGTCGTCGTTGGTAGCTTCAACTTCTTCGTACCAACGAACTTTTCTCCTGGAGGAGAACTTCTGGGATTTCTTGGACTTGTGGGGGGAGGTTGATCCGGACGAGGACGACAGGTACTCCTCGATCTTCTATTGGTCGAACTCGTATTCGACCTCCTCCACGACCGGGATTGAGATCCGCGACTGCGACGCTCCGATCTAGGCAGCGAGATCGGCGGCTCCCACTGTGGTCGCCAGATTGTTCGCGGTGAAAATTGTAGCTTCTTTCATTGACGTCATTGCTATCTTAGTTAACTTTCTTTTTGTGTTACAAAGATCTGGTCTTTTTGTAAGATCCGGTTACAATAAAAAATCAAAGAGAACAAAAAAAGATTACAACTTTCTTTCCTTATTTGTCGAACAAATCGCGAGCTCCTGTTATTCGGTCGTTCGCTTGCGTGGGTTGTTTGCCTGCGCCGAGGGTTGATCCGTTGACCACTGTAGGCGTCAAAAAATGCTAAAAGGTATCCAAACACAGCTCAAAAGGAAGTCATCCAAAATGTCAAGAAAGAACACAAGTATGGACTGTCTCGCCGCGCGAGACAGACTTTACTGTCTCGCGCGCGAGACAGTCTTTACTGTCTTGCCGTGCGAGACAGTCTTTACTGTCTCGCACGCGCGAGACAGTGTTTACTGTCTCGCCTGTGCGAGACAGTCTTTTACTGTCTCGCCCACACGAGACAGTTTTTATTGTCTCGCCCACGCGAGACAGTATTTACTGTCTCGCCATGCGAGACAGCATTTACTGTCTCACAGGCGAGACAGCTCTCAGAAGGTCAAAACCGCTTTGTGAAACTGCCGACACGTGGCCACTAACTATTCAAGAACATGGGGAACGTCGTGGGAGAGAATCACGTTGATAACTGCCAGAATAACGGAGTTTCAAAACGTGGGAAGGCAGTTACAAGAAACTGTCAGGCAGTTAAAGATTTCCGAGACACTGTTTTACTGTCTCGCCCGCTGTTTTACTGTCTCGCCGGGCGAGACAGCAAATTTGATGTCTCGCTGGGCGAGACAGCAAACACTGTCTCGACCAGCGAGACAGCAAACACTGTCTCGGAAGACAGTTTTGTCCCGGGGCTATAAATACCCCCCGAGATTAATTTTTTGAGGAGATTGGCACAAGGATGATCCAAGGCTGACCAGAGAGCATTTTCAGAGCAGAGAGAGTGTTCTTGGAGCAACCCCTTGACATTCAAGCTTTGACTTGATTTCAAGAAGAACGACTATCTTACTCCGATAAGATATTGTTTCATATTCTCACTTCGATAACGAAGGAAGAATCATAAGCTCCTCACGATTCAATCAGAATCTGTGATTCGGTGGTCAACGAGCTAAAGCGCTCCCGGCACAGGCAAAGATCCCACAAAAGTAGTGATCCAAACAACGATCCTGCGTTTATTTTCTCAAGAGTTGTAATCTTCATTTTTGTTGTGTAAAAGAGTCTTATAAAAAGGCTGTTTTCTTTGAATTTATTGTAATCGACCGAAGATATAATGAATTCGACAACAAGATCAACTTTTGACGAAAACAACCACCGCACGATCTAGATCAGGTCAGATCTACGCAGTACGACGGGTATTATTTCACTAAGAAAATAATAGCCGGGGGGGATTAGTTCACCAAGGAACAAATCGCCCAAATCTCAGGATCAAAGACCAAGCTTTGATCCGGAGTATGCCTGCGTAGATCTCAGATCTGATTTTCTCTCTCGAACTCCTACCTTTTGTGACACGAATGCTCGCCAAGAACCAGATCTGAATGTCTAAGTCTTCAAGTCTTCAAAACTCCAGGATGAGGTCTCAATTCGGCAGAGTTTCGGCTCCCAAAAAGTCCTCCTTACAAATGAACACCCTTGGCCTATTTATAGGCACCCAGATCTGTGCCTGGGCATAGATCTGTGCTGAGGTGGCTCGGCCACCGAGCCACCTCAAGGTGGCTCGGCCACCGAGCCACCTTCGGATGACTCGGTTTTGGCCGGGTCTCTTTTAGTGTTGGTTTCCGTCATTTTTCGTTGTATCCGATTCTCTGTGTTCGGACTCAATTCGTTGTCCTGATTTGGTAGTAAATCTGGTTCCTGATTAGGTAGTAAATCCGCTTCTGAGTTCGAGTCCGAAACTGATCTTGATTCGATCGTGATTCGTCCGAGTCCGCTCTTGGTTGGATGACTTGTTGATTCCTCAACCCGTTGGCTTGATTCCGTACGCGAGTGGATTCATTCTGTTGTTTGCGTGCGGTTCGTCAGCTTCGTAGCCTCGTTAGTCCGCTTCGTCGTGTATCGTTTGGCTTCGATGTTTGCGGGCTAACGGTCGTGTTTGGATACGTCACCCGATGGTCTGTTTGTCGATCGGCGTCGTCGAGCTGTGTTAAGGGACCTATAGGCAGTTTTATACGCCTACAGTCCTGAATGTGGTCCAGAATTCAAAGCTCTTCAATTACCACATAGCCGAAAGAGTTGTTATTGGTTTAAACCAAGGTGGTTACCCTTGAGTCATAAGTACAAAAAATTATCAGCTAAGTTTGATGGCACAGTTGAGAAAAGTATGAAGCCGCGTCAACTGACAGGTACTGAGATCGTTCAATTACTTGAGGGGTTTCCAAAAGTTGTGTTTGGGAAAAAAACGCTATTCTAAATTTAACCCGCTGGGAGTAAGAGATTACTTAAAGTTAAAAAAGCCATTGAAGCGTAAGCGAAAGGTCCGTAAAATACAAGTTGAGGACGAAGCCCAAACATTACCTAGAGGATGGACTAAATTTAGTATCTTCTTTCAGCTACCTTACTGGCAAAATCTTAAAATCCGACACAACTTAGATGTTATGCATATTGAGAAAAATATATGTGATAACATAGTATCAACTCTCCTACAAGATGCAAACAAGTCGAAGGATGATCTACGGGCGTGCCAAGATCTGACTGCTTTGAATATCCGAAATGATTTGCAAGCTCAAGACGTTGGTCTTAAAAAATTAAAGTTGTCTCCGTCTCGTGTTACAATGTCAAATGAGCAGATGCAACGAGTTTGTGAAATTCTCAAATCGGTAAAGTCGCCGGATGGTTACTCTGCTAACATTTCAAATAATGTCCAGGTGCAAGAGAGAAAACTCTTAGGTCTGAAGACACATGATTATTACGTTCTTCTCCATCAATTGCTCCCTGTTGCAATCCGTAACAATATGGATAAAGAAGCGTCGAAGATTTATTATTGAGTATTGTGGATTTTTCAGAAAATTATGCTCTAAAGTCATAGATGTAGATGACTTTAAGAAACTTGAAGCCGATGTCCGAGTTACTCTATGCAATATGGAAGTAATATTCCCTCCTTCATTTTTTACAATTATGGTCCATCTTACCCAGCATCTTGCAAGAAAGGCTAGAATCGCCGGTCCTGTTACTTATCGTTGGATGTATCCGATTGAAAGGTAATTTACGATTTTTTTTATATTTATTAATTATATACACGTTTTTAAAATTATCGTGCTAATAATTAACTTTTATGATTATAAGAGCATCTCCAAGAGGCTCCCTATATCATGTCTTAGACTAAATTTAGGGAGTATGAGGGTGAAATATTGCTCCAAGAGGCTCCCTATCTTGTAGACTAAATTTAGGGGATGAGGTTTGGTATTCCAAATCAAGGATATCAAAGTGACTCCCTATCTTTAGTCTCAACATAGGGAGTATTGTTGGAGCAAAATTTTCCCCCTCCTACTCCCTATATTTAGTCAAGAACATGAGATAGAGAGCCATTTGGGGAGCATTGTTGGAGCACTTACTCTTTATTTGGCTCTCTATTTCCTAGGATGAGAGATTTACTCCTCAAATATAGGGAAAAGCTAAGATCATTGTTGGAAATGCTCTAAGATACTTGGGCTGCATGAAAAATAATGTTCGCAATCGAGCTCGTCCCGAGGGCTCGATAGCTGAAGGATACATGGCTAACGAATGCTTTGTGTTTGCATCACGTTACATGCGTAAGAAGAAAACCACATCTCAAGCACCTCAAAAGGAGAGGAAGCGTGAAAAATACCCGAGATCTCTCTTAGATCAAATTCATGCATATGTGTTGGAAAACCTGGATATGTTCGAAGACTATCAAAGGTAACAAATAAAATCTGTAATATAGATAAGAAATATTCATTTTACATATAGTTTATCAATACAAACTTATATATTGTTTATATAGGCGACATCTGGAGAAGCTTAAGAATGAAACAACCGGTAGGAATGCAGCGCACAATATTCAGGAAAGACATAAGAAAGAATTTTCTGATTGGTTAAGAATTGATGTAAGTGTTTTACAATTAATTATTAAACATTCATAATATAACATCACCTAAATATTCTCAAATTGTTTGTCTTAGGTTGAAAAATCACTTCTTGATGATACTACATTACCAGATGAAATTATTATCCATGCACAACGTCCTTATCACGAAGTGAGACGTTATAATGAGCATTTGGTGAATGAATATAAATTTCAAACATTAGAAACCGATGATAGGAGGGTAACTCAGAATAGTGGGGTCATGGGCTTATTTGCTCAAGAATATTTTTTAAGTATAAGATGTTAGAATCCAATTCTAGCTGACATATTATATTATGGCCAATTAGAAGATATTGTTGAGGTAATTTACGGGTTTGGTAAACCAAAACAATATACTTACACGATGTTCAAGGTTCGGTGGTGTCCTGCAAAAAACAAAAGGATCATTATGGATTTACACTAGTCAATCTTCACCGAGAAGTATATACGGATAAGAAATTCATTTTCGTAGAACAAGCTGATCAGTGCTTCTATGTGAAAGATCCTAATGTCATGTCTGATTGGATGGTTTTGTACAAGGAGCCAAGATCTGTTGTTCTTCCTAATAACAATGAAAAAAATATTGAAAAAAGTGAAGATAATTATAGTGAACCAATTGGTTCATCTGATGATGTTTGGCAAGAATTCTCTTACGCACAGAATGTGGCGCTGGATGTAGGTATGAACTATATATGTTACACCACATTATCGATTTTTATCTTATCATAATAAAAACAATAATTCATTTCATAACAACATATCTCATGAGCATGTATATAATTTTTTCTTAACAATTGTCTTTATTATATTTGCAGATGAGGAGGATTAGGAGGCTCTTTGACCAGTCGGCTGATCGATCACGGAGTATCACGCCAGGTAGTGGTGCTGATGATTCACTACCTTCTCCGGATGCAGGTATAAAAATTAATTAATACTTTAATATATTTTATAAATTTTTAGTTATCTAGCTCATAGTGTTCATTTGTTGCAGATGCGGGATATTCATCACCCGGCGGTTCTGATGCAGCACCAGAACCATCCCCCGACACAGGTATTAAATATTTAATAATTGATAATGGTTAATTAAAATTTAATATTATTGATTCTTCTTTCTTATGTAGGTGCTACTTGGACCCCGACATATCCATCATATACATTCCATACTGACTTGCGGCCAAAGACACAGGACTATCTCAGTTTACCCTTACCTCCGGACTCTCATAAGGCCAAGACTGACTCAAGGAAGTACCACCCACGTGCTGCGAGAAGGTATCAGGAAATGCTTCATATGTTGGAGACTAGGAAAGCTGATGCACTCGCAGCAAAAGAAAGAGAGATAGCGAATGGTAAATTGTATAAATACTTTTAATTTTCACATTTGTATATTATATGATATATTATCATGTTGTCATTATTGTAGGTGCTAAATCAGATCGCATAGAGGGACGACGTGGCGGAGTTAAGCCTGATTCTAAATAACCGCCAAGAGGAATGAGGGCCATTATTAGGTGGAATAGTTCTAATTTGCCCGTTGGTCCTTGGTCGACCCGATTGAATGCATATATTGGGGTTCCGTGCGTAGAGCGACCATTATCAACCCTTATTTTCATTTTCAAGAATTACCATGGACCGCATACGAGGCGATATGGACTGCGCTTATGGTAAGTGTATATTGTTTTAGATTTTTATTTATTAATAATTAGTAATTGATATTAAATTATCCTTACTAAATGTGTATGTAAATCTACAGGACTGTTTCTGCCTTGAGGACTTTGAGGGGGCTTGGAATTATGTGTTTAATGTCAAGGTTGAAGCAGTCCTCAAACAATGGAGGCATGAGATCAAACATGAAACCTATGACAGGTATGAGGAGGACTGGCAGAGGTTTTTAAACCTTGATGACCGAGTTGACAAGATTCATTTCACGGCTCTCCTCATGTATTGGGACAACGATGCCGCCAAGGTTAGTTTTATGAAATTTAGTTTATAATTTTAAGATATTATTTCATTTTATATTTACAGAATTTTTTTTAAAGAATAAATCCACAAAGGGGTCAGAAAATAGAAGAAAGAAGTTGCATGACCATCACTTGGGCTCACACTCCTACGCCAATCTGGAGGATGTTTATTGTCAAGATACGGTATATGTCATTTAAAGATTTAAAAGATCTTAATCTTTAGTATGATTATGAAATCTCATAATTTATAATATGACAGGGGAAATCATTAATGCCGATACACTTGAGGGCCAGAGCGGCATATGATACTTTCCGTGAACAATATAGGGGTGATGAGAAGAATCGGGATAAGATCACGGCAAATCTCGAGTTAGTGGTGAGACTTATACATATCTTTAGTAGTATTATTAATTCTATTTTGTTAACATTACGAGGAAACGAGAACACAAATAATATGGTCATTATCTTGAATTAACTATAAATTTGTGATTTAGGAGGGATTTGAGACTGCATCCAAGGAGGCTGCATCTGTGTACATTTCGCAGGAGGAGGAACAAACCGAGCCGGACCCTCACATGCTTTCTGCAGAGGAGAACATCAATCTCACACAGAACTTGATGGGTCATAATAGGTAACGATGGTGAAAAATCGAATCAATTTGAATACTACATACTATTTATATTTGTTTACCATTATTGAATTTGAGAGCAAAGTTTAATATTTATTTCTCCCTAATAATAGGAGAGGAAGATATCATCTGCATGGTGTCGGAGCTTCACCCGGTATAAGCATTAGATCCTCCACAGCATCCTCCACACCATCTACATCGATGAGAGCAGCCACAAGCAGTTTTCAGGCTACGCTATTTGTCGCACGTATCTCTGCCTTCTTGATTGACAAAATTGACCCGGAGCTACATATTCAGGTGACTAATGAGATGACTAGAGTTGCACTGACGGCGAACTCGATTGTGACGCCCCTGGGTTCACACAAGGCTGCAGTCCAAGGTGAAACCAAGAATGTCAAACCTGCCACGCACCACACCGTGCAATAACATGTTTCACCATCACAATCAACATCTATCTAGTAGAATCAATAACAGGTGTAGGTACAAGAACAGGTAAAAGATAATACTCGAATAACTGATGAAGTCTAAATGATCAAATAGATATCTCATCATCCAGCAAATGGGAATACATAAACAATGTCAGAATAGATAAACAGGGATACTGAACAAGTCTCAAGTACAAACATCTGACCACAAAATGAAATAAGGCACACAGCCTTTACAACTTCTATGAAATAGTTCTCAATGTCTAATCACCTACTACAGTGGAGCTCAAGATACAAAATACATAACGAAAATGTAAAAGCTGAACACTAAAGTGATCCGCTATCAACCTGCGACACTCCGTGCTCCTGGCTCGTGACCTGAAAGGGGGAGGGACAACGAGCGTCAAAGCGCTAGCGAGTAACATCACAACCAACCCCAAGGGAAAAGGGCTCGTTGTTTAAGAAAAATACAGATAATATATAATAGATCTAAAATTTATTAATCTCACTAAGGAGGGTTTTAGTCTTTAGAGGTTTATAACACGAGAATAGGTACGTCGAGCGAAATAATCCAAACAAGGAAACCCTCATGTATATACCTTATATCTCAAATATATAAACTCCTAAATACTAAACCCGAGGTTTAAATACTGTAGCAAAAAGAAGGACGAACAACAAACATCAGGGTATGATAACTTTGCTATGACATGACCAACATGAATATCATGTTACTACTTACATGTATATCATGTCAAAATCTACATAAGTGTTATGCCAAAATCTACATATTCATCATGTTGTGAAATGCAGTATAATAATCGTACACAGGGTTATGAATCATGTCCGAAACAAGAACTAACTATCGTAGTTATCCAAACTCATGGATTAAGTGTCAAATTGCCCAACACGAGGACTGAAGGGGATTATAGTCCAACACGAGGACTTCTATGGATTATAGTCCAACACGAGGACTTCTATGTATTATAGTCCAACACGAGGACTGTGGAAACGATAAGAGAGCGCTATATCTCATATAGTGAAACCTGCTCATGAATCTCACAATCAAAATAGTATATATGTCCCAAATCTACACCCCGGGTCATTTATTATGCATGGACAGGTAATGGGGGTAATTATCATAGTCAGATAAACCAAACAAACCCCCGAATACGAGTAAAAATACTCAAATACACCAATTCTGGAAATCTGGAACAGGGAGTCGTCGGTCGACCGATCCGGTCGACCGAACTCTGATACAAAATCAGAACAGTCGCCCGCCAGAACCGTCGGTCGACCGATATGAACCGTCGGTCGACCGATATCTTACTCGGTCGACCGATTTTGAATCGCGGTCGACCGATAATCTATCGCGGTCGACCAAAATCCAGCCGCGGTCGACCGGAGCCCTGACTCGAGCTCAGCGGTCGACCGCGTCGGTCGACCGCCGAGCGGACAGAACTTGAGTTCTGTCTGCTGCTAAACCTGGAACAAAATTTAATTTCGGTTTAATGCGATAATAGTTGCTGAAAATAATCCCAACATCATACTGAAGATGAACAATCGAATTAGGGTTTGGAAACTACTCTTTTAATATTCCAAATCAAAAAGGAACAAACTAAAACGTTTCAATAGCTTGTAAAAAGAAAACGTTTTAACTCTTGTTTAGAAAAGTTTTCAGATCCATATTCTCAGAAGATAATCCCTTATGAACCCTTACAAACTGAGAGATTTATTCTTAAAATCCCTATTTTAAAGAACTCGTTTCTTGTATGAAAATACTTCTTAGGCTCATCAAAAACTCATACAAACCAACAAAATCGAAATGAACAGAAATGAACAGGGGTGAGGGGTTGGGCGAGATGATACTCGCCTTGGGTGCTGATGAAAGCTTTGGGGGGATCCTCCTTGCTCAAATCTGCAGAAAACTCCTGGAGCTCCTCCAACCTTCTCCAATCCCCAGGTTCAGTTAGGGTTTTTGAGAGGGAAGAGGAAGAAGAAAAGGGGGCTAGGGTTACGGTTGGGGCTGATGGTCTCCCCTGGGTTGTTGGGTTGAGTTGGTATAAATACCAACTCCCCAACCCGACCCGAAACCCGAAAGCCCACAATTAAACCCGAAACCCAAAACCTGAAATAAACTCACTGGGCGCTGATCGGTCGACCGCGCCGGTCGACCGATCAGCACAAAGAATGTTTGCTGATGGCATTTGACCTGCTGAAAAGCTGACTCACTCAATTTCTCTCACTTGTAAATACTTGCTGGGTTCCCAAACACTGATAAAATCATTTATCTGATATACCTATGCATATATTTATGATTATTCATCAGACGGGAATTATTTACTATCATTAATTCATATATATATTATAGAAAAATATTCGGGGTTTTACATCGATGGACGATCTCATGGGGTATGTTATACAATATTTAGGCGGTGCTATTCCTTATAGCGCGTATGGTGGTGTCATACGGATCATTAGCTCGATTGGTGATAGTTCCGGCGCTAGACAGAGTAGTGCTCAGGTACCTTATTTTTTCTTATATTTATAAATTTATTTTTATCTAATATGTTATCAAACACCACATAATGATTATTCAATTAAACATTCAGAGTGGAGATATTGGAGGGAGCAACACCCGTTCTCGTAATCGGGATAGAGATACCCCCGCCGACGACGATAGATGAGGTTTTTTTATTTTTAATGCAATAAACAGTTTTATTTGTTATAACACTATATTTATTCATGTCGTGTATCCTATCTTAGTCATGTGCATTGTTAGTATATATGTTGTTGGATGTGTTTTAGACGGAACTGATTGATGTATATTTTGAAGTGGATGGTTGGATTTGTACAATATGTTGGATTTGGTTATATAGATGTTTTTTAATAAAATTGTTATGAATTTTGATTATAATTGGATGGTTGAATATGGCGTGTACAGTATTTTCTGGATGTATTCAAATATTAATGTAATTGTACAGGAAAATACAAAGTTTAATTAATTTTCTTTCCTAAAAAAAGGCAATCTAGACGGAATTCCGTCTAGGTTGGGTCTTCCTAGACGGAATTCCGTTTAGGTTGTAAAAAACCAACCTAGACGGAAATTCCGTCTAGGTTGACAGACCAGACGGAATTCCGTCTGGTATGTCAAACTAGACGGAATTTTTTATTCCGTCTAGGTTGTCTTCCGTCTAGGTTGATCAACCTAGACGGAATTCCGTCTAGTTTGCTTCAATCTAGACGGAATTCCGTCTAGTTTGCTTCAATCTAGACGGAAGCAAAATAAACCACCCAAACTAGACGGAATTCCGTCTAGTTGATCTAATCTAGACGGAATTTGAATCAACCTAGACGGAAATTTCCGTCAAGGTTGATTGTTTTTCTACTAATGTTCACTTTTCAATAAGGTTTTACTGTAAGAACCAAACAAACAAAGAGAAACCATTATCGAAAATAAATTTCCTATACTTGCTTTCTTTGATATTTTGGGCAACCAAAAAACCCCTTATGTTGTGCTTGTCATTTCATTATGGTCGGAAAAGATAAGGGTCTGTTTCGTTATTTTCTAAATAAAAATGGAATTGGGATCCAATGTAAATCTAGTTTTCCAAGCATTTAAGTTTATTTCTTGAAAAAGGTTTTCTTTTGTTTTGTTTTGCACAGAAAATGGAAGATGGAAATCTCTACCAACCCAATTCCTTCCTTTGGATCAAACTTGAAAAAGGGGAAAGAAAAGACAAAAAAGAAAAAAGAAAAAAGAAAACTGTAAAAACTTCTCAAATCTTCAAGTCAGGTCACTTTCACCCAATTTTTAAATTATTTTTCTATGTGCTTTCCACCCAATTCCTTCTTTAAACTCGGAATTGGCTTTTCCATTTTATTGATGTTTTCTGACATTTTTGGAAAGGTTTCTAGAAAGTTTTCCTGAGTATTAAACAACTGAATATGAATTCTATTTTGAAAATCTGACACAGAAAAACGGTGTCAGTAGGTCTCCACGCGTATTCCATACTTTTTCTTCGAACCAAACAGGCCCAAAGAAAAAATATGAGAGAGAGGAGATGAGAAGGTAAGGGAATTTCATTCCCCTCGATTCCACCCAAATTTGAAATGTAACATATTTCTATCGATTGGAGGGGAATTTAACTAAATGAAGGATGTCACTTCCTTAAAAAAATACATCCAAATAGAAATGGTTTGGATTCTCTACATCTTTAATTGTGGAGAATCTTTACAATCGGTTATGTGGTACAATAATATTGAATTATGCAGTGGCTCCTAGAAACAACAAAAGCACCTCAGATGCAAAATAAAAAGAGAATGGGGAAGGAAACCATTAAAAAGTTTTACACCCATATCTTAAGAAAACTCATGAAATATGTTTTTTTAAAATATGAGTCACATTATCCAATAACAAAGTATCACGTCACTCACTTTTTTATTTGGTTTGACAGTGAGACCCAAACAAAAGAAAACGAAATAATCGCAGGAAAATAGATTTTCTGTAATTGCCTTCTTTAATTTTTTTGGGCAACCAAACATCCCCTAGGTTGGTACACGTACGCACGAGTTCCCCAACTTTCCTTGGTCTAATTAGCTCTCACGTTATTTATCTATTTCGTTGTCACGGCAATAAATTATGAAAGCCCCTGTCCTCCGACTCAAACACGGGTCCATGAAATTACAGTTAGAATTATTACTAAAAACAATTCCGCAAAAAGAAATATCGTCTCTATCTCTTGTACGTAACAACTCCTCGTGCTCGTTCGACAAACACGCTAACAATAGAAAGAGAAGAAGAAACAGGTCTGGCGCTCGTTAATCTATTTTGTCCCATATTTTCAGGATCTGCCATTGTTTGTTTTCCAGAGTGAGAGAGAAAAGAGAAAAGATGAAATGGGAAGATATAGACAGGAACCTAGCGAAGATGTTCGAAGGGGCGAACCTCAGCGACTGCCGCGAGCGACGAAAGCTGCGTGAGGCTTTCAAAGATGTGCAACTCAGTCTCGATCACTGCCTCTTCAAGGTCCTTTTCTTTCCTTTTTGATCCTTGGTTTTTTTTTTTTCCTTCTTCCTTTGGTATTTGATTTTTATTTGTTTGTTGATGATTGCATTGAGAACTGTTCATTGATAAATATTGGAGCGAAGAGTTTGCTCGAGTTTTGCTAATGTACTACGTACCTTTATTTGTGTTGAGAGGGGGCGGGGTTATCCGCAATTAATGTTTTTTTTTTTTGATAGAATTTGTGAATCTCTTTTTTTTTGGCTCTCCATGGACCATATAAGATTGATATGGTTTCTGATAGAATTTGGAAGCTAGATGGAAGATTATTTGATGTTACACAATTATTCAAGTATTTCTATCCCCTCCTAGATTTGTAATCCTCTTTGTGTTGCTGAAACTGTACAGACTTTTCTGTTAGGGATTTTAGGCTTCCCGAGTACTACGATCACCGCAACTTTAAAGCCAATCCATAATCAATAAGATAGAAAATAACCACAATTAAGAAGAAAGAATGATGAGATTTACGTGTTTGGTCGACCAACTTCGACCTACATTCACGGGCAACAATACGAGAAATCCACTATGTATCAGGGAGAACTACAAACGGAACCCCTCAACTCTCGTCTCTCAATCTCTGAACCTCACATACATAATCAACTCTTATATTCTCTCCAAAACCCACTCCTTACAATCTTTTGAACGGACAAAGACTGTGAAACCCTCACCTCTCGCATAATATTATTGAATCAGGCTACGCCCTTTGCTAATCCTAGATTACAAAAATATTGGTCTTCTCGTCTCCTAAGTTTTTCCTTCAATAATAGAAGAATATATATATAGTGAAACCAAAACCCTACCCCTAACCAAACTTCCTAATTAGAATATGATACAAATTCCTAATCATGATGATACTTAATCTCCTAATCATGATAGATCTCTAACTCTATCTAATTCTCATGAAGTTATATAAAGAATCAAAGACACAATCCTAACATTTTCGGCAGGCAATGCAAGCTGTTTCGGTTGTTGAAAAAATTCTAGCTCAATTTCCTTGCCCGCGATGACCTCTATGATAAACTGATAAGAAATCTCATTGTGCTCGGTTCTAGCATTTAAGATGAAATGTTTGGTCATGGCTATCACCGACTCTATTGAAGTGGAGAGTTGTTGATGGCTCTGTTCTTGTTGTGGAGCAGATAAAATTCTTCAGAGCAGTTATGTTTTCCATGCAGCAGACATAGCTGATATATTTTCTACTTACATAGATGATAGGGTTAATCTATTGCTGGTTTTTCGAGGACTAGGATATTACTTTGCTCTAAGAGGAGGACATGTACATCCCACATCTACTTATATGCACCTACAAATTTCTCAAGAATTTTAGATTTTTCCTAACACTTCTTAAGTTTTGGAGATCTCTATAAACTTCTTATTCTCAATGATCTTAATTGTTCCATAACATAATTTTTCATGAAAGACATAGTTGATCTATTTTCTTTTAGTAAAGGAAAAAATGTAAAAAATTTTAGGTACATGTTGCCTAACATTTGTTGCTACCTCTTCTTTACAGTTGCCAGACGTTGGGATAAAGATGAAGGAGGTAAAGAATTATCTTTCACTTTACTTTGCTCAAAGCATTTACAGAAGTTTGACAATGTGGCGATTGAACATTTTAATTGTCTTTTTTAGACAATGCTACATTTTCTTGCATAGATATCAATTTTAACATTTCTTATGTAAGGCAGTCCTATGAGGTGAACACTCGAGGATTGGAGATTTATTCGAAAAGTTGGCTTCCTGAGAATTCTTCAATAAAGGCTATAATTTGTCTTTGCCATGGATACGGTGATACTTGTTCGTTTTTCTTTGAAGGTAGTCGATCCCTTACTGTTGGTTTTTTTTTCTTGACATTGAAAAATTAATTGTTATGCAGTTATATTTATGAAATATGTGCATAATAGGAATTGCAAAAAAATTGACATCTGCGGGATATGGAGTGTTTGCATTGGATTACCCTGGATTTGGTCTTTCAGAAGGCCTTCACGGCTACATACCTAGTTTTGATGATCTTGTTGGTGATGTAGTTGAGCATTTCACAAAAACAAAAGGTAATATTTTCGACCTAAACTCATCTACAACAAATTCTCAGTATTTAACATCGACATCTTTTTTTTATAAAAAAATATAAAGCAAACAACTTTTGCTCATCATTCTCTGTTTCGAATTCATTCATTTGAAATAAGGTATTATCTGCAGCAACATTTGTTTCAACTTAGACGTTATGGATTTGTATTGACTGATTCAATGCATCTAGACTTTGAGCTTGGCATTTCATACAGTAGTGCTTTATGTAGTATTGCTGCAGTTTACCCAGAATGTTGGAACATTTGCAATCATGATATCTTATTAGCTTATATGCTGTACTTTTTTATTAATCAGCCATATATATTCGAACAAATAACCTCAACAATTTTCAGGGTCTTACTTGGCATCTTGATGCCCACCTTATCATGTTAAACTACAGCAAGAATCAATCACTTCCATGCCTTTTTGCTAAACATTTAATGTCCAAGTTAAAGAGGGTGGAATCATCCCAACTTTTTACTTACACAACTTACTTTTTCCCCATATATATAAATATTTTTCCAGAAAAACCTGAATGTAAAGGCCTTCGGAGTTTCCTATTCGGAGAATCCATGGGCGGAGCAGTTGCTTTAAAGGTTCATCTCAAGCAGCCCGAGGCATGGGATGGTGCAGTTCTTGCTGCACCAATGTGTAAGGTTCTTTCACCTCTGGACTTCAATTAAGGGTTTTCGATAACAATCATCCTAGTCTCTCTGTTTTTTTTTATTTAACTAAACATACTTTTTTTTTCATTAGATATCAGATGATGTTGTTCCGTCTTGGGCAGTACAACAATTTCTTATCGGTATGGCGAAGTTTATTCCTAAAAGAAAATTAGTTCCTCTAGCGGACTTGGCAGAAAAGGCATTCAAGGATTTAGAAAAGAGAGAGATGGTCAGTTTTTGGTGGGCATTCTGATTGTGTTTGTCAAAAAAAAAGTATACAATTGGTTTACATTCTCTAATAGATCATAATGTTTGCTGTTTCTGCAGTGCAAGTTTAATGTAATTTGCTACAGAGATAAACCGCGCCTAAGGACAGCAGTCGAGCTCCTAAGAGTAACGCGAGAAATTGAAAGCCGATTAGAAGAAGTACGAGCTTCTAATTTTTCTTATTATTTCAGCTAACTGAAGAAAGTACATGAATATGACGACCGATAATGAAAAAGTTCTTATAAATTCGATTTGTTTTTTCTTTGGTGGGGTGTTCATAATTTTCCAGGTTTCTCTCCCTCTGTTAATTTTACATGGTGACGCGGATGTTGTAACCGATCCTTCAGTGAGCAAGGCTTTGTACGAGAAGGCATGCAGCTCGGACAAGAAGCTCTGCTTGTATGAAGATGGGTATCATTCTCTTCTTGAAGGAGAATCGGACGAGATTATATTCAAAGTTTTCGGTGACATTATCGGTTGGCTTGATGTACATAGTGAAAAAATAATATCGTCGTCATGAATTTTCCCTCTGACACATGCAAAATTTTGTTTTTATATTCTTGTTTTCAGCTTTGAAGTTAGCTCAGAAAGCCATCTTATTGGTTGGAAGTAATAAGCATTAGAACAGTTACATGCATTTTTCATGACAAACAACGGGTGTTTATTTGGATACAGTATCATGTCGATTATATTGATATTTCTTAAAGGATGATCACAACTGACCAACAGATCCCTTATAATAGAAGGAAGATGAGAAATGTTGTACTCTTAGTATGAGAAGTGAAGATGCACGTATCCTTGGTGAACAATATTGGTAAGCTTAATTTTAAATACAAGGTTAATGGCAGAATGCGGATAGACTTGTTCTGTTATAGCCAAATGGAACTTGCTACCCCTATTTGTTCTATTGTTGCACACAAACTCCCTAGAAAGTGAAAACTATTCAGATAGATCCTCTCAAAAGGGTAAAACGATTTCGATTAGGGGGTCTATCCGCAACAATAAAGCTACATGATAATAAGGCCAATGTGATGGTTGTACAGGGTCTATCCGTAATTAACCCTTAAATATCTATTATAAGATTATAAAAGATAACAAAGTGAAAATTCATGATTAAGATCGAATCCTCGATGATGTTGAAAAGAGGAGAAAAAGCAATTAGAGGCGTTTGATCCCCTGCTTCATAAGATGAAGAGTGAGAACTGAGAAGATAATGTAGATCAAGGGAAGAAATTAACTATTAGTGGTATGTGTTTTATCGATGGGGAGAATCTAAACTTAGCATGTCTATATATGTATATAGCAGGATCCCAATCCTCTCCAATTAAGCGGTACATGAAAAATGTCCAATTTTCTCAATACTTATCATTCATATCACTTTTAATTGATGAGAGCCTACCATGTAAGATATCTATTGTTATCTTAAAAAACCACATAGTATTAAATATCACTGGAAAATTTAAAAATTACTATAGTCAAAATAACTAGTGGAAACTTTACGTGATTGAGTACCGTGAATCTTGTCAGAATCGACCATGTGTGAGCGGGGTAGTTTTGAACCACACAATGAGTAGTTAAATACTCATTTTGCCCTCTATGGTGTCTATTGAAAAGCTCTAGAACCGACCACTTTTATATAGTCAGTTATGATAAAAAAGGGCGTCGAGATTGAGACTCACTAGTTAGGGCCCATAGCAAAAGTGAAGGCCTTAATTTCAGGTCCTAAAAGACAATAGGCCCACACCATAGAATGGAGTCACATAATGTTGTCAAGTACGGACAGCATTACGTTGGGTTTATTAATATTAAGCCCATTCTTAAGAAGGAAACACGTACCCCAAATAGGAAATATAAAACTTAAGTTCACTTCAGAAGGAAACACAAAAAAACCTAATATTTGGACAAGGCGGAAATTAGCTACTTTAATGTCAAAAGCCAAAATAAACTACAAGGTTGCATTATCAAGAAAAGATTAAAAAAAAAAAGGAAAAACATTTTTTGTGCCCAAAAATGGGACAGGTCCCGGGAATCACTGGTGTGTAAATTCTCCATTTTACATTTATTATTATTTTCAATTTTCCGGGTTTGACAGATGAATAAAGTAAGTCGGGGTAGTTTCGGATTTTTTTCAGAGTTCCTTTTTTCTTCTTGCTGTTTCTCTATTCTCCTTTCCTAAACTTCTTCTCTTCTCACCCATCTTCATTTCTTTGCTAAAGCACAGGACAACTGAACTCTGACTGAATTTTAGGGCCCCAGTTGAGATCACACACAGACCAGGCTGATTTTTAGATTGACGTCACGACCAGAATGGGTTTAATTAAGACAATCCAAATTTTAGAGCAACGTAACAGAAGGAGAAACATTGTTTGCGACAATAATAAAGAAAGGAGAAAACTTCTTCGTCGACGAGAAAGGAGAAGAGGGCAAAAAATATTGACGGTTGAGTTACTTGATGAGTTGACAAAGGTCTTCAAGGACTCGGGAGCAAGGGGATGAAGGTTTTATTAATATTTTGGGTAGCCACTGGGAAATATTTTTTGGGGTACAAAAGTACCCTTATTACACGATTAATTAACATTGTTTGTAACAAGCTTTAATTGTTAGATAGACATGTCACTTCTGCTGTTCCTTAAAAGTGCCTCATTTTTAAGTCCCGTGAGGGTAGGCATTGGGGATTTGCACAAGGAGAACTTGGCGGGTTTGTCCCGTTAGCACCCTAGGTCAAATCTCTTCATCGGCATTCAGCTATCATTGTTGGTGGTTCTAATAGGTTGTTGGCAAATTCAGGTCAAAACCGGGCCCGGGTCCGGGTCCGGGCTCGGTCATCGGCGACCGGCCCGATCCCGGCCCGGAATAGTAACTTATTTTTTTATTTTATTTTTTACATGTATAATTTGAAAGATGAAACGCGATGACGACAGGTAAGTTCACGGATCGCGGATGCCGTCGTCGGCG
>BQKN01062154.1:5982-18237 GCA_022839385.1 Asparagus kiusianus
ATTTTATAGACTTGATAAAAAGTATAAACTATAGTTGTTAAGTCTATAAGCCATATAAACCAAAAACACAATATTCTTCCAAATACAATAGAATATGAAACATATAAAAGTATATATGAAGATATATATTATTTCATATCTATATAGCTAAACCAAAACATATATGTATATATATAACTATATATATACAAAAACCAAAAACGTGTATGTGTGTATATAATTGAGCTTAAAGTACTAACACACATAATATAAAACTTAAACTAAATTACCCAAGCAATCTTGATCTTCAATGAGCTTGACTTGGTACACTTGCGGATGAAGCGAGATCTTGGATCTTTAACTTGAATAGCATTGCTTCACCGACATTCCGCCAACCTCCTTTGGATATGATCGTTGAAGCGCAATTCCATCCATCCTCCAACAACGTTGTTTGCCTAGAATAAATGCGAAAACACAAACACTAGACAAACAACATTAGAAGTAAATTGTTTGTTAAACATCATCAAAACAAGAAGGCCAACATTCCTCTCGTCAGCTCTAGGACTGCGCGTCGAGGGAACCTAAAAAGCTATTATAAATCACACAAAAGCAGTACAACCAATTTTTACGTGGTTCGGTAAATTGCTTACGTCCACGGGACAAGGAGGGGGGAGATCTACTAATAGAGGGAGAGAATACAACTAGGGTTTACACAAGAATCTCACAAATAAAACCCACACACAAACTCTCAAATCCCTCACAAAGCTCTCTCAAAGGGATGCACAAAACCCTTAATAAAGGGCTGCTCAAACACAAAGAAACAAAGGAACGACTGCTGCAATTTTTCTCCAAAACCCTTCTGTACTTTTCTCCTTGTATAGCGCCCTGCAGCCAGCCGCAAAAACCAATTCCCAAACCTCCGTTTGCACGAAAACCTAAACAAAGGAACATCATATATATATAGGTGACGTCTTCGGGTGGGCCTTAAACGAAAAAACGTGTGCAGCTCATAACTCACGTGGGCGTGAGTTTCGGGTGTTCACGAGAACACCTCTGCCGAAAGTGGCCCCCACTTTCCCCAATCACAATTCTCCACCTCGGTAAAGTTTTCCCAAATCTAAGCCGACACCAAAGCAACCAAATATCCCAACTTGTTGTGTCCAGTACGAACTCAATCCACAACAAGTCGAGAACCCAAACGAGAGTCTAAACAATCTCACCCCCATCAACTAATCCAAACCGGCTGCATCTTTAAGACTGCCTACGTATCCTCTTGCCCAAGGAATCAAGCCGAACGTAGTTCACCCAAATGGCCGCCAACGGCCTCAACAATCATGAATGTGCAACAAGTTTTGACAATGAGCAAATTTGTTGCTCGGAACCACCTTAGTGAGCATATCTGCCGGATTATCCTTCGTGTGAACTTTCACAATCTCCACATCGCCATCTTCAAGAACATCCCGAACGAAGTGATAACGAACGTCAATGTGCTTTGTTCTCGCATAAAAAACCTGATTCTTCGCCAAATAGATAGCACTCATGCTATCACAATGAATAGTGATGGACCTTTGCGATATACCAAGTTCCTCCAAAAGTCCTCGAAGCCAAATAGCCTCCTTCACAGCCTCCGTAACTGCCATATACTCTGCCTCCGTCGTAGATAAAGCCACCGTAGACTGTAAGGTGCTTCTCCAACACACCGGCGCACGGGTCAAAGTAAACACATACCTCGTCGTACCCCGTCGTAGACCGGCGCTTATCCAAATCCCCGGCATAATCCGAATCAACATAACCAATGCACAACTGCCCACCTGTAGTGTCCCGCTCATAAACTAAACCAACATTGAGCGTACCTCGAATGTACTTCAAAATCCATTTCACGGCGTCCCAATGACCCACTCCTGGATCATGCATGTATCTCGATACCATGCTTACTGCCTGTGACAAATCTGGTCTCGTACATACCATTGCGTACATCAAGCTCCCAACCGCGCTCGCATATAGAGTCTTGGACATCAACTCACGATCTTTAACTGACTTCGGTGAAAGACCAGCTGAAAGCTTCAAATGGGCTCCCAAAGGTACACTAACTGGTTTCGTATCCATACTAACATGGAATCACTGTAGAACCTTCTTCAAATAAGCCACCTGTGTCAAACAAATTCTGCCCTTCTTCTTGTCTCTGCCGATCTCCATCCCTAGAATGCGCTTCGCCTCACCCAAGTCCTTCATCTCAAACTCATTTGAAAGCTGAACTTTTAACTCATCTATAGCCGACCTGGAAGTAGAGGCAACTAACATGTCATCGACATAGAGCAACAAATAAATGTACGCACCTCCTTTCAACTTGCAAAAATATACGCAAGGATCAAACTGGCTCCGAGTGTACGAATGACCAATCATAAAACCATCGAATCACCTATATCACTGTCGAGGAGACTGTTTTAAACCGTATAGCGATTTCTTCAATCTGCAAACCAACTTATCTTTCCCTGCAGCTCGGAATCCCAATGGCTGAGTCATGTATATTTCTTCATCAAGATCACCATGAAGAAATGCTGTCTTCACATCCAACTGATCTAACTCCAATCCATACTGTGCCACCAAAGCTAGCAGAATCCGAATCGAAGAATGCTTCACCACCAGAGAGAAAACCTTATTATAGTTAATACCTTCCTCCTGTGCATAGCCCTTCGCAACCAACCTAGCTTTGAATCTCAATGGAGTGCCCTCAATGCCCTCCTTCTTCGTGTATACCCACTTGCAACCAATTGCCTTCCGTCCCTTTGGAAGCTCAACGAGCTCCCATGTATCGTTCTTATGAAGAGATTCCATCTCCTCCCGCATAGCTACCTGCCACGAATCAGCCTCCGAACTCTGCTCGGCCTCTCTGAATGTAGTAGGTACCAACTCATCGATACTCTCCACCGGAAGTGCATATGCAACTGTGTCGGCATACCGTGCTGGCATCTGTATGTTTCTCCTCTGTCTCCGAACCGCAATAGAATCCTAAACCTGAGCCGTCGGTTCCTGATCCTGCACATTTGTACTCGTATCCTCCGTCTCACCGTCGTGCTCGCCTGGCGTCACCTCAGTCGGCACCTACATGGATACTGTACTATCTGGACAATGTGGAGCTGCATCGATCTCCACCACCTGTGATATCTCCTCCGTCGGGTCGCTCTCCACCTGATGAGAGCTGGGAAGCTTCAAGATAGAAGCCTCATCGAATGTGACGTCCCTACTCAGCACAATCTTCTTATCAACTGGATCCCAAAGCTTGTATCCCTTGACACCACGCTTGAATCCTACAAATATGGCCTTCCTAGCTCGAGGTTCCAATTTATCAGTTTTAACATGATAATATGCAGGGCACCCAAATACCTTGAGCTGATCATAATCATGTGCTGGCTTTCCCGACCACATCTCCATAGGGGTTTTCCCCTCAATCGCAGATGAAGGCAGCCTATTAATGAGGTGGCTCACATACGTAAATGCCTCAGCCCAAAAGATCTTCTCCAAACCACTCTGCGACAATAAGCATCGGATCTTCTCCAGTAAAGACCGATTCAACCTCTCTGCCACCCCATTTTGCTGCAGTGTATGACTAACTGTGAAGTGTCTCTCTATGCCCTCGTCTCGACATAGCTGCTGAAAGGGGTCAGAAGTATACTCACCACCGTTGTCGGATCGCAACGTCTTGATCTTTCTCCCAGTCTGCAGTTCCAATCTCTTCCTCCACTCCACAAACAAATCTAGGACTTCACTCTTCTTCGTCATGGTGTACACCCAACAACGCCTAGAATAGTCATCTACAAAAGTGACGAACCAATGTCGACCACCAAGTGATGCAGTCTTGGTGGGACCCCAAACGTCTATGTGCACGTAGTCCAGGATGCCCCTCGTCTGATGAATGGCAGTCCCAAACTTCACCTTCGTCTTCTTGCCAAGAACGCAGTGCTCACAGAACTCAATCTTCCCACTCTTGGCTCCCTTCAATAGCCCCTGCTTGCACAATGCTTGCAGTGACTTTTCACCTGTGTGCCCCAATCTATAGTGCCAAAGTCTGCTCATGTCCGCTTCTGAAATAGCCGAAGCAACCTGGCCAATCTCGGTGCTTCCCTTCAGATAATACAAATTTCGATTGTGGACTCCCCTCATCACCACCAATGATCCCTTAGTAACATTCGCTACAGCGTTTTCGAAAGTCACATTGAATCCCTTTGCCTCCAAAGCTCCAACCGAGATAAGATTTTTCTTCAATTGGGGAACAAATCTCACCTCCTTCAACTCACGGACTACTCCATCGTGCATCCTAACCCGGACGGTACCTATCCCACAAACGCCACAGGATTGATCATTTCCCATGACAACAACGCCCCCGTCGACTTTCTCAAAAGATGCAAACCAGTCTTGCCTAGGGGTCACATGAAAAGTAGCGTCGGAATTAAGCATCCAATCTGATGCATCCACATGGTTCACCTCCGGAGTAATTAGTAGAGAAAAGCACGAATCATCGGAATTATCGCCTTTCGCAATATTCACCTCATTGGCCTTCGGGCCCTTTTTCTTGCCATTCTCTTTCTCCTTGAGCTTCGGACAGTCTCTCTTCCAATGTCCCTGCTCCTTGCAGAATGCACATTGGTTCTTTGTTAATTGGTGGCGACTGTTTTCAGCAAAAGTTGATTCCATCGTAGATTCCATTAATCTTCTTTTGATTACAGAGAAATTATAATGAAAATAAGAAAAATTACAACTCTTGAAGAAAATAACGCAGGATTCGTTTATCGAATACTGCTTTGTGGGACTTTGCCTGTGCCGGGAGTGCTTTGGCTCGTGGACCACCGATTCGAAGATCGTGAGGTTGTTTGAAATCCTTCCTTCGTTTATCGAAGTAGGGATTTGAAGCGAGTATCTTATCGATGTAAGATATTCACTCTTCCAAAGATCAAGTCTGAGCTAGATCTCTAGGAATCACCAAATGATACTTGTCAAAGGGTGAAAATTCTTTCTTTCTTCCTCAAAATCTCCAAAAGCTCAAATCTCCCTTGCTCCAATCTGCTCTCCTTTATTTCGTGCATAGGGGGGTATTTATAGGGGTAGAAGTGCACCACAGCAAAAATGGGGCAAAAATAACTGATCAAGTGACCTCCCTTTGACTGCGGCAGCCAACCCTGTCGCGGCTGTTGGCGCGGCAGTATAGGCTGCCGCGGCCAAAGAGACGGTTACAAGCACGTTTTCATCGTGCCTAAAACCGTTCTCTCACGACCTTTAACCACTTTCTTCATGGTTTAACTGCTTGTCCACGTCAGCACATATTCTGTTTCTGATATATCGCCACGTAGACTTCAAAAATTATCGCATAACTGCCTCGTAACTGCCACGGCAACCCTCTTCAGTAACCGCAACACCATAGGCTGCCGCGCTGTAGCCGCGGCACCACAGGCTGTCGCGCCTTAGCCGCGACGTCAATAGTTGCCGCGCCTTAGCCGTGGCGCCAATGGCTGCCGCGCCTTAGCCGCGACACCATGAGCTGCGTGTTGGTGTGCATGTTGTTTCTTCATTGTTGAGTTGTTTCCTCTGATTGAGAGATCGGTATTCATTTTCTTCTCTCTGCTTTGAGTGGTATTTGGATGCCTGTAAGCATTTTTTAACGCCTACAGATACCCCCTCCAAAGTATCTCAGACTCAGCATTTTCAGAGAGGAGTCTGGGACACTTTGGATATGATAAGCTTTTCTTGCAATTTCTTTAGTGCTTTGTTGAGGAAGTTGCATAGAATGGTCTGTGAATGGCTTCAATTCTTGACTTCGCCATCTTCTAGTCTATTCGGCGCTTTGTAGAATAGCCAAGATTTCCCCGGTGTTGCGTTTATCGCGTAACCGTTGTCGAAGTCTTGAATTAGAACCGTTGGGAGGTTCAAGGAGATGCAGTTTATATTCATGTACTCATCGGAGTGTTCAGGTGTGTATTCCAAATACAGAAGGAGATGTCTATATCCAGATACCCAGAAGATCGTCGTGTACGCACGACAGAATGGACGTTAGCTGTCGCGGCAACATAAACTGCCGCGCTCGAGCGCGACATCGTTGAGTGCCGCGCTCTAGCGCGACAGCATTGAGTGCCGCGGAGCGCTCGGCCAGTCGGGTTATAAGACCGCTATTGGGACTTTTTCCGGGTCATTTCCCCCGCTTCTCTGAGTTCGAAACTTCCCAAAAAAAACTATAAAAGGATCTTTTTGGCTTTTCCCCTTTCCACTTCTTCATATCAGGGCTATTTTTTGAATGAATTTAGGGTTTTAAGATCTAGGGTTTTAAGTTCTCTCTGATTCTTAACTTTCCTCTGATCCAATTTGTTTTCACTCAACCCCAGGTAAGAACCGTACCCATAGGTTGTATTTTAGGGTTTGATTTTGTTCTTTTGCTTGGGATTCCATGAAAAGCTTACTCTGTCCTTGATTTCAGACTGTTTTCACCATGTCGCCCAAGAAATCTAGGGTTCCCAAGGCCCAATCAGCGGCTTAGGAGTCAGAGGAGGTGGAGGCCGCTGCTGCCTCCTTCGGAGGTGAGTTTATTTAACATTCCCTCTTTTCAAGATCACTGTTCTTTGTACATAACCTCGCTTGCCCCCTTTGAGGGGCATCCGGGAAGAGTTGACATCCTCCATCGAGAGGATTGACGCTTCAAAACACATATCTTGTTTAAACAAGACATGTACCATGACCAAAATACGATTTTGGCTCAAACCCTTACTTTTTGAAACCGTGGGGAGCTGTTCAGTTACCGCGGCAGCTCGTACTGCCGCGGCTGAGCGCGGCAGTGTATGCTGCCGCGGTAACGTGTGGCAGTAATCACTGCCGCGGCCACTTAGCCTCTTAGCCTTTGTTATTCACCTGTCTTCAAATTTCCTTCTTGCAGTCCCCTTTCCTTCTGTAGCCTTCTCTGATAGAGAGGACACTGGACAGAGCGGTACTCTTCATACCCTCTTCAATGGCAATTTCCTGGTTAGAGAAGCCCGTCAATTTAGCGAGGGTTGTGACGACAATATCCCTGGATTGATTCATGAAGGCAATCGTCGCACCTTACGTACCTTGCTGACAGATTCGCCCTTAACTCCGATCCGGGATTCCACCGAACCTTTAAAGAAGACAGATTATTTGTTCGGAGATTCAATTGAAGACCCTGATAATCTTTGCCGCGGGCCTGAAATCTGGTTGAATCAATGTGAAGGTACTTTTCTATTCCTTCCTCCATTCCCTCGACAGTATTCCCTTCTGCAGTTAAGGAATTTGGCTGTTTCGAGGAAAATGTCATGGAAATTGACAGAGGACCATGAGCGTATTCATTGCGGGTTTGTGGGTAGAGATGTCAGTGCTCCTGGTTCCAGCGGCAGGCACACCATTCGTGGTCTTCACCCGAGGATACTTGGACCAGACGAGGGGCCACAAAATGAAGTGATGATAAAAGCCAACACGGTAAAGAATAGGCTTGCTCGGGTTGGCAGAGAATTCCCTATCCCGAAATTCAGATGTCATGGATGGGCTCATTCTCTTCCTGACAAATGGTGGGCTAGGATGACTAATTATGTACTTCTTCGTTGGGACCAAGAGTTGAGGAACTTGGGTTTGCATGCTCCAATTCGAGCCAGTATGCATGGTATCCCAGTAAGTGTAGATCATTTCTTTGCTTTGTTCGAATCTTACAATTCGGAGACCAATACATTTTTCACCAAAAATGGGGAGCTAGGGCTTCCGCTTCACGAGATGATGAAAGTATCGGGATTACCATTAGGGAAGACTCCTTATCAGGAATTTTTTCCAAACAACCGGCAGCTCATGACGATGAAGAAGGCTGGCTCCCCTGCTTATGACATCCTCTGGGAATTGACTTGTCATTACCAGACAGCGATAGCCAGGATAGAAGTGAAGAGTAAGAAGGCAGCTCAAATCAGTCTGAAGCGGTTTGCCGATTACTTATTCCAGAATCTTGAAAGTCCAACTGGCGAAGCTGTTTGTGAATCACCTGTTTTGACTCCTTCTGAAGTTAATCAATTAATCACCAAGATCAACGCCCAGTCCTATAGAACCGAATCGTCTGAAGGTGGTTTTCTCAGGGGTACAAAGTTCAGCACTTTCTTGTGGCAATCCACAAAGAAAATGAGACCTGAGACTCTTCTTGCTGGGTATCTAGCTATATGGTTAAAGAAGTGCATAGTGCCGCATCAGTCTTCTGAAGCGCTTCCCCTTGAAGTTCTCTTTCCTGCCGTGCAATTGGTCGTTGGAGGCAGATTATCTTTACTTTCTGTAATGATTGCTGATCTTCATAGTGGTCTGCGTAATATGGCTAACACTTTCACCAAAGTGGACGACGGACCTTCGACCAAGATTCCTCTGTCGAGAGTTGAATTGCCATATACATATTTAATGGCATGGCTAGTCCTCCATCGAGCGGATATGATGTCAGCACCGGACGTATCTGATCCAGAGATCCCTTTGCTGCAGCTTCTGGAGGGGTGTAAGTGGCTGAACCCCTCCCGCCCATGGCCTGAACGCATGAGGCAGTTCAAGAATGCCAAATGCTGGGAGTTTTACAAGTGTTTCCCCCGATTTTCTGGTGCCTACAATGATGCGCTCACCGATGAAGAAACGCCCGGGACCAACAAGACTTCTCTTGATAGAGGCAGTTTCCATTGGCTTATGAACATTCGACCGGGTTATAATGTTTTTCGATCGAAGAATTTATGCAGAATCGAGCCATATTTTCCTTGTCGATTCGCGAGACAGTTCGGCTACGATCAATTATATATCGGTAACCCCAATAAATGGCTAATTACTTACGGGGGTCTTATCGACGGAGTGCGGGCCTGGTTCTGGAACGTTGCCGGTTGTACCGGTGCTCAATTTAGTTTTCCCGTTGCCGAACCTGATCTTTATCTAACTTTTCTGTACTGCCGATGGATCCTTGCTGCCAACACACCCGTTCCCAAGAAGAAGCTTCCTGAGTTAGAAGCGAAGGCGATGGTCCGTAGAGTTATCCCTTCGAGGAAGGGAAAGGAACCTGCTACATCCTCCCGTAAAGGAAAGCAAATAGCTGATTCCGAGGAGAGCGACGACTTTGAAACTTCAAGCGAGGAGGATGAGACGCGAGGTGGAGTAGAGGCCGACATTCCTTCTTCTCCTGTGGCTCACCGAACTCGCTGGGCATCTTCCCCTCAATCCCCCGGTATTCCTCCAAGAGGTGTACAAATGATGGAGAAGAATATTCCTTTGTCATCTTCCAACAGGATGACTGTTAGATGGCCTGCGGGAGAGGAAGAAACAGAAGAAGAAGAATACGTTGCCCCACTTCTTAGCAGGAAGAGATCTCGGTCTTCTGTTCCCTCTGAAGTTCAATCCCGCTCTGATCAAGGAACTGAGCTGCGGACCAAATTTCGTCATGGAGGTTCAGAAGTTCCCGAGGATATCCGTTCGCCCAAAAGAATTAAGAAGGCTACCCGCCGGTGACGCAGGCTTTCTCCTTTACGCGAAGAGGAAATCCTCCAAAACCTTCCAGTTGATGAGAGAGGTAAACTTTCTTTATTGTCTCTTCTTTGTCATCTTATCTTTTGAAGCCAGGATTTTGTTCATTCTTTTCATTATTGTAGTTGAGCCATAAGAAGAGGGGGGAATCATGCCAGAGCCTTCTTCTCCGGGTTTGATGGACGTTGATGAATCCGATTTCACTCATCAAGTACATCAGGCAATGAGTGAAGGACCCGTCCATATGGGCGCCACTATTCCTCCGGTTGTTGCACCAACCCCTCCCACTATCGAGACAGGTACATGTGCTTCTTTATTTGGAGGATATTTTCGAAAAATAAATGAATCAGAACGTGTTCCTCTTCTACTAACTTGTGCACTTTATCTTCTTTTAGTCAAACTAAAGGGGGTGAGTGCGAGTAATAGCGCCGCTGAACCTACAACCGCTGTCGAAGGTAATCTTGGTTTAGTTTGTTTTGGTTCCCTCATATTTCTTGCACATGTATTGATGGATCTTTTCCGCTTAATAGACATCCCTGCCAACGAACTGAGAGACACAGAACTTACCCATGATGTGGGTATAGGGGATTTTAACGAACATGACTTTAATCTTGATATTTCCGAAGATGAGTATCGGCGCATCTCCGATACATTGTTAGCTCCAGATCCGGCCGCTACTGCAGGACCGACCACTAGAGTCGATTCAGCTGAAGTAGGCGCCTCAGAAGGTACGTGCTTTCGGACTTAAATCCTCAATTAAGCTTTATTTCTTATTTTTGATGACTAAAATAAGAATTTTAGACGTAGGACCAACGAGTGAAGTTGATGCATCTACCGTCATTGGTGAATGTGATCAACCTGAAGGCTTTGGTTTTCTGCTTTTGACAGGCCCTCCAGCTATAGTTGAACCAACCACTACCGTTCCTCTGACTTCTGATATTATCGAAGTTGAACCTGCTGCAACTTCCGATCCAACACCGGCTATTCATGAAACAGGGGGGTCGAAGATTATCATGGAAGAGCAACCTCCCGCAACTTCGGCTCAACTTGGTACATTTCATCTTTGATGTATTTCGAAGTCAAATTAATAGAGTAGAATATTGATTCATCTTTTTCTCTTTCACAGAAATTGTCCCTCACAGATTTATAACTCCGGATCTAAATTCGTTAGGAGCTTCTGATGAACCAATATCTAAAGTAGTTGATCAACAGCCAAGTATTATTTCTGAGCAAGCCCTAGTTGTTGTAGAACCCCCTGTAGTCTCGCCAAGCCAAGGTAACTCAAATATGATATCCTCTAACGAACTTAATACGTTTCCGTTCGCTGTTATGCACCGGTTTGTATATCTTAAATTCTTTTCGTCTGTTCACTTTGTAGCTCCTTTATCATTGTCTGATCGTATTCAAGCTTTATTGGCGGATGAAGATCCGGACACAGCTGTCATTTGCGCTGACGTCCAAAGCTTTGCCTTGTTCTTAAACATCGTGGTTGATCGGATTCTCCTTAAAGGTTTCTCCTTTGAGCATTTTAAGAAATCTCTCGATCATCATGTATCAGGAATCAGAGCACACGGATGTGTTGAATTATCCGACTCAATTGAAGCTTATTTAGTCAATCTTAAACAACATATCGAACAGTTGCAGAACTTTCGTGTCAATGGCGCGTCCTCGTACATTGCTTCCCAAATGGATCTGAAATTGTAGGCGTGGCGTGATTCTCAAAAATCCGCTGAATCTGACTTTCAAATGCTGAAAACTCGCATTAATCAACTCCGGGTGAGCATTGCCACGAAGACGCAAATTAAGGCAGACCTATATCGTGACTTGGAGTCACGTCGAGTAGAGATAGCACAATTAGAGGAGCAACTTTCCAAAGCTAGGGATGCTTGTGAAACTTTGGAGTCTGATCTAGTGGAAGTGACTCGAGCTGAGGTGGAGACACTCCGACAGCTGAATCTTCAGGACAAGATTTTCGCTGACAAGGAACAAGAGATTGCCAGAATTCAAAGCATCGACGAAAGGAAATTTAAAGCCAATCTGATACCTGAGCTCGAACTGGCTTATGCCACAAAGCTTTCTCAATTAGAAGATGAACTTCGCCATTACAAGTTATTGTAATTTTAAAAACATTTCTTTTTACGCTGTTTTGTTTAAACTCTTTTGGTTAATATACCGAACTTTCTAGTTCATTGAAATTTTATTATGATTATTCACTTTCGTTTGGGATAAATAACCATAATACTTGTAGGATTTTTGGCAAATCCTCAGCCATCAACGGATTTGATATGCCTTTACCGATTACCGTTTGAATCGGGCTAGTATGTGAATTTTCTAAGTCCGTTTCACATATAACGTTGAGCTAAAAGACTTAAATTCTTTTAGACTTTGAACTACAGCATTGAATGTGTAGGCTACATGTGTTAGATGTAGACTTATCTCCAATAAGGGATAGAGATAACATCCCCACGTTTGAATGACATGGATTTTAAAGTGTAGATAGATTACGTTCTGTATGAAAACGAACCTAAGTTTGTGAAGAAAGAACTTGGATATTCCAGTTCAGAGTCTCTTGTTTGTTGGTAGAGAAAAACCCAGAATTGGAGAGGAATAATTTCATATTCCGACTCCTGATCTCTTGTTTGTTGGTAGAGATGAACCCAGAATTGGAGAGGAAGAATTTTATATTCTATCTCCTGGTCTCTTGTTTGTTGGCAGAGATAAACCCAGAATTGGAGAGGAAGAATTTTATATTCTATCTCC
>BQKN01062155.1:0-42657 GCA_022839385.1 Asparagus kiusianus
ATTTGCTTAATATCTAGCTTGTTTTCTTAGCCTCTTTCTTACGTCTTCATTTCCTTAACTAGTGGTAGCAGTTTACACGGTTTTCGCCCGTTAGCTAAGTGCGTCTAGGGTTCTTTCATCCGTGTTTATCCCTTACTGTTGACATGTTAAAGTCATAAAGTCTTTCTTTAGATGGCTAACTTTCTAAGCTATCTTTCTCCCGATAAAAAGAATCCTTGTATAAAAAACAATGTCGGTTAAAAATTTTGAATTCCTAGATTATGAGAGTATTGATCAAAGCATTCAAAATTAGAAAATTCCTAAAGTTAGTACTAATGATATTTATTGTAAAGAATGTTTTAAATTAAAAACAACCTATCATATAAAGACTATTGAAAAAATAAAAACTGTAACCTTTCACACAGAGAAATTACAATTACTCAGCGATAAAGACATCCAAAAAATGACTAAAGATCCTACTCTTAAATTTCTTCGTCTTGGCTTTGTTCAAATTTCTATTAGACCCCTTACTAGAAATGGCCTTAACACCTCTGTGTTGGTTTGCTTACGACACAGAAGATTTTCTATTTTTCAGACTATTTAATTGGTCTAATTAAGACAAGTTTAAGCAATAGTCTTATATTCCTTAATGTTTTTCCAAACTTCTCAGTTTCCTTATCTGACCCTAGCATTCTAAAAGTCTTAACTATAAATCTTAAAACTTTCTGGATTTAATATGGATTCTAATTCTGAGAATATGGCTTTAACTTATAGAATCTGCTATAAGGCCATGAATACGCTCACACCTTTAGCAAAAGTTAACCATAAGAAAGGGGTAACTACTTTATTTCTTACCCATTCTAAAAAGAATCTAGTAGTTCTAAGGACTTTAAAGTGGAATAAAATTCAACTTCCTTCAGTTTCGAAATTAAGTCAAGTCATTGAACCTTTACCCTCTGAAAATTCTAACCTTAAAAAAATAATTGAACATACTAATGGTGATGTAGAAGTTAACTTTTCTTCGTTTAGAAAAATTACTCTTGAAACCAATGACGCGCCTCAATTTCTTCAATTCCTACTCGTGAAAAAGACTTCTCTAAAAACAAAAAACCAATAGGAATTAAATATAACCATGGACCAACTACCATTTATAATGATTCTAATTTAACACAACGAAGTATTAGTTTTATTAATAATTTTGATAATAAACCTCCTTTTAAGATTGATAAAGAATCCCTCAGAAAAGATTTTAATTCCCAGGAAAACCAACACAAAAAAGAATGGTTTTTTAAAAACTTATGAAGAAGATTTTCGGTCCTCAATTCGAGCTCTATATTATGACTGTATGTTAACCATTAGAAAAAATATACATTTTTTTCCTGTGGTATAAGGTTACTTACATTGAAGATAAAAAAATTCTCTTAAACATTTACTTGCTGAGAACCATGCCTATATGTTAAAAAAGATTTCAAACACATGGAAAACAGAAAAGGATAAAAAAGTTGAATCTTTACATCCTCCTCTTGAACTAATAAAAATTGGTAAAAAAAAAGAAGAAGTCAAAGCTACTCCCATTATGACCCTCGAGTCAAATTCCAACATAGCTCGACAAGAACATATCTCTTTGGTTATTGAACAAAATAATTTTACTAACATACATCTTCAAATAATAAGTAAACAAACAGATAGGATTGAAAACATGCTTCTCGATATAAAAAAACCTATCATTAATCAGATATCCATAACACCTTTACCCCCCTCAAATTTATACTGATAATATCAAATTGGGAAATAATCGACCTTTTAAACTAAGTGAAAAATGAGTAATCTTACTGAAGAATTAACTAAGAGATTAAAGGACCTGTCTTTAAACAAATCTCTAGTCATGAATGTTTTAACAGAATATGAAACTCAGCTAGACAACACAATCAATTACCCGTCCGATTCTGATAAGATTGTCCAAATACAAAACATTAGAAAACAACCTTATAGCTCAAAAAATTATTATTGGAGACCCACTCTAGCTGATATGCAATTTGAAGTAATAACTGCTAATCATAAGACAAAATTTGATGGAAACTCTCTTATTGAATGGAATCTTGATGAATATACAAAATACCAAATCATACATTTACTACAAGAAATGCTTAATTATGCTAATGCTTGTAGACAACAAGGCAATTCTGAAAAAGACATTGCAAGTGGAATATGTTCCTCTTTTTTAGGTCAACTAAAAGGTTGGTGGGATCATTATCTCACCCCAACAGACAGAAACAATATTCTAGATAATTATAAACAAAATCAATTAGGAGAACCTATCTTAGATGCAAATGGACACTACATTAGTGACGCTGTTTACACTTTACTCCTTTCAATTTACCATCACTTCATTGATTTAGCGACTAGCCTCCAAGGTAAAGTTAGAGAACAACTCATGAATTTTAGGTGTAAAACCCTTAAAGATTTTATATGGTACAAAGACATTTTCCTTTTAAAGGTCTACCAACTACATGATTGTAATAACCCCATTTGGAAAGAAAATTTTATTTCAGGACTTCTACCCTTATTTGCTAAAAGAAGAAGGGAATCTATTAAAGAACAAAGTAATGGTCGTATACCTTATGATCAAATTCCTTTTGGGGAGCTAATTCAACAAGTAAATAACATTGTCCTAAATCTTTGTAATGATGTCAAAATTAACAATCAATTAAAAAACTAAAACCTTTTAGGAAAAAGGGAACTAGGAGATTTTTGCTATCAATTCGGTTTTCAAATGGAAAGCCCAAAAATCAGAAATTATAAGAAAAGGCAAAAACCAAGAAACACAAAGAATGAAGAAAGAAACTCTCCTTAAAGAAAGCCTAGAAAAATTAAGAGTAAAACCCCTATTTGTTATAAGTGCAAGAAGAAGGGGCATTATGCTAATAAATGTTTGCAAAAAGAACTAAAGACAAAAATTAATGAACTTTTATTAGAATCAAAAGACTTTACTACAAATGAAATTGATAAGTTTGTTACTGCTTTAAAACTTAGTGATGATGATTTCTCCGATCATGAAAAATCATGTAACAATCTTTGTACTTGTTTTGACTTTTCTGAAAGTTCTTCAGGAACTTTTGAACTAAACACTTTAAGTGAGCATGAAAAATTTATTTTAGATAATATCGATGTTATCACTGATCCATAAGAAAAAAAGCACAATTAACTAAGTGTCTTGAAATGTCTAAAAATAAAGGAAAAAATTTAGTAAAAGCTCTTGAAGAAAAGAAAGATAGTGAGTATTACACTTTTTCTGAAATAATGAATAGAATTCAAAATGACAAGAAGATTGAAAGTAAAGTAAACATTGAAGGACTTTAAAAAGAACAAGGAAATATAAAAATCGAACTTCTTGAACTTAAAAAAATAAAAAAATTAGAAACTTACTTAGAAAATAAAACCATAGATGAGTTTGAAGGCTTCAAAGAAACCTTTGAACTTGAACAAAATTCTAATGATAATTAATTTATAAATTCCATATAAAAATATGCTGAGAAAAAATGGAGATGTGATATGATGCTCAATATTATGGACCAATACTCTGTTCAGCATACAACTTTAATTGATAATGGAGCAGACGTAATTTGTATTAGAGAAGATCTTGTTCCTCTAAGATTTTATCAGAAAACATCTCATCTGGTTAGCGCTGCTAATGGTCAGGCTCTCAAAGCTCGATATAAACTAACAAATGCTTACATTTACAATGGAGGTTTAAAAATTAAAACTTCATTTGTCCTATTCAAAGACCTCAAACAAGGCATTATTTTGGGAACCCCTTTTATTAATAATCTTAAGGCCTTTATTGTCGATGCTCATGGTATCCATACAAAGTCCAGTGACCCTAACATCTCTTTTTGATTTAATAAAGAACCTGAAGACAAATTAGTTAATCGTCTATTCTCTGCCTTACATTTCAAAGAAAAATTTATAAATGTTCTTTCTAACATGACAGATAAAGATTGTTTAGACTCTTTTAACAAGAAAATCCTTAATAATAAAAGACATATTCGTCTTTCGTATATCAAAGAATTCTCTAGTTTCTCTTTTAACAATAGACATTTTGACATACCAGTATGAATGAACGAAACTCTTCTGAGTTTTTGCAAAGAAGAAATTGAAGGACTCATCAAAGATAATCTAATAAAAACTGACTATATAACATGCTGTTTAAATTCTAATTTTGGGCATGGAGTCTCTAGTCAATTTATTGATTATAAAGAATCGAATAATTTGGTTTGGGTCAATTATCATGTGCTGAAATATCAAATTGATAGTACTACACATGGGAAAATATTCTCAAAATTTTATATAAAAATGGGTTTTTGGCAAATGCAAATCCTAGAAGAAGATCAATGGAAAATTGTTCTCATCCTCCCCTTCTCCTTCTATACTTGGAGGAGAAGGCCGCCGGGTTATACTTACTTTCAACAAGAATACCTAAAGTTATTAAAACACTATCTCCATGAATGTCGATAATTTTTCATCTTACTACCCACAGTAATAATTCTCTTCTCACATAATTGTGAAGAACATTGGAAACAACTAGAAATATTTTTTTGCTACTTTAATGAAATACTAAATTCAAATGAACAATTTTGGATGTTTTGCAAGAAGAATATGACTCATCAAACTTTAATCTCACGAGCTAAAGAAAAATCTATTTGCTTAACTCCAGCATCTCCCGTAAAAAGGTTGAAATGTTTTTATAACCCAGGATACAAAATCCTGACTACATGATCATCAATAATCTGTGGAACAATATCTGCGCTCAGGAGAAAAAACAAATCAGAGTATATATGACTCATTTAGTCCATCTTTTGAAAGAAAAAGATGAACAATCTATTAAACAAAATAAACAGTTAACAAAAAGATTTATAGATATTTCATATGAGATCAATTATCTCTATCCTTACTCCAACAAGATCTCATTAACCTCTCTGAGATGTTCTAAATCCTTGGAATACCAGAATATATCCAGCAAAATATCTGCATCGAACGTCTTAACAGAGAGAAATTATGGGCCAAACTAAACATTTTGCCTCAAGATGTTAAAGATGTCATTAAGGCGAAAGTTGAAGATGACAATATCCTTTCTCTTCTAAAGGAATCCATACTTCCTAATATGACAAGTAACTATCCCAGATTCGCTATAAGTCTTTCTGATATTCCTCTTTATATCCCATATATAGACGCTGGACTTGTCTATGAATTGAGAATCTCAAAAGAGCCATCATTCTTCTACAATCCAATGTGGTTTAAAGGTCTGTCTACCATTATGAAAACTGCCATCTTCTTATCTCCAATAAGTTTGGCACATCTTCAATTTAACATTACAACTACCTTACATGAACTAAGCGGTTTTGAATATTTCCCAAGCTTACAAATTTGGGAGATTTCTTCAATCACTGGTCTCCATACTTATAAAAGTTTTGATGAAGAGAGCTACGATTTAGGGATGGATTGCTTTCAAAGCATCATCTGGTTCTATAAGAAACTTGAGTATTTATATGAAGATTATTCCTAATATATGACCGATGGACTTCGAATTGTCTGCACTAACATTAATATGGGCGAAACTTCTCACCACAAAGCAGCAAAAGTAGTCATTCATAAATGGATGACTAATCCACCAATTGGCCCTGAAATAAGGGAAGCTTATGATGTTTTCATAGTAGCAAAGCAATACCAAGAGATAGAAGCAAAGCCATACCAAGAGGGTGACTTCAGTCAAGAAGAAGAATTCCACTCTTCTAATGGTATATCTCTTGATAGTGATCTAGCAGAAGAAATATCCCATACATGGGATAATTTGTGATATGCCATGGTAAATTCTACATATGATTAATCTTAAATTACTTAAACCTCAAGTCAATTAACACTTATTAATATTTTTAGTTTAAAACAATTAACTTTTATGGTAATTTTATTCACAGCTAAAAGAAGCAATTGCAGAAGACTTGACAATAGATTTGTTTATACACAATATGCTACTTTGGATCCCTCTTTGAATATTTAAGCATGAAGAAACTTTTGTCAATAGGCTACTCTACCTAACCTCTTGTAGGTTTTGACAAATTTGCTCAAATAGGACCCACAAGTCATAAAGGCATCCTAGCATAGTTTCTCTTTACCTCTATAAAAGGGTGGGAGAACTCATGAAGAGTGGAGGCTTTTTGTAGAGTGAAGTGAGATCCTCTCTTTAGAATTCCCTCTTGTTCTTTCTTTTAAGTTTTTAGTCTTTAGTTTGAATTTGAGTTTGAGTTTGAGTGAGGCTTGCTTTCAAGTTTTCTTTTGAGTGTTTGTAAGATAAGTGTGTACTAGTACTACTACTCCGGTGCTGTGCAGTTTATCACCGAGCTACTGGTTTGTAAGTTTTTAAGTTTATTTCCGTCAAGTATGTAAGCGTCTCTTGTTAATACTACTACTTAGTTTGCTTCTGTTGTTACTGTTTATTACTGTTCACGCCGCTACTATTCGTGTAGGATTGTGTTAATTAGTGTCAGCACGCGGCTTTGACTAAAGCTGACAGGTAAGTACGGGACATACTGTTTTATTTTATGAAATCAGAAGTTTGATTAATCATGATCTAATAAAAATAGCTCAATGTTATATTTTTATTAGACATTTCTTTCTCTAGAATGTCACGGTGATGTGTAATTTGTGTACTTTCCCAACGTGCAAACTAAACTGATTGTGGATTTGGGTTTTATGGTGGAAGGGAGGACTTCATGCATGAGCTTATTAGGGATCTGTCTGTGGTGTTAAAAAGACTGGTTATTTGTGGGCTTAAACGAAAAACAAGAGATTTTGGAAGCAGGGGAACTAGTCATTTGTTGAATGATTAGTGTGGTTCACTTCTCTTACGACAAGGAGACGCAAGGGAGCCGGCAAACACGGAAGGGACTACTTTGTTGGAAACGAAGCCAATTATTTAGACACTATTATTGTAATCCTCAAAATGCCTAGATTATCATGGTTATAAAAAAATGTAACTCTATCCAACTACTTCTCCCAATTATTGTTAAATTTTGGCTTAAGAAACAATATCCTAATGACGCACCATTCAACAAAAGTCCTTAACATTTACTCTTCAGATCGCATCAGAAAAGATGAATGAACGACCTTAGTTCAAATATCAACACATGAAACAAAGAATATAGAAAATTTCCTAATATTTAAATTTCTTGGGTAATTATTATGGAAACCCTCTTCAGGTTTGACAATTTATTGTGAAACTCTTAATATTATTTTTTCATTACAAAATATAATGTTGTTTAAAAAATTAAAACTTATTTAATTTCTACATTTTTGTGTAAAATATTTCGCCATAATGCTCTTCTTCTTCCTCAAAGTATTGCAAAACTCATCTCCGCCCTCTTCACATGAAGCCCACGTAACTATGACCATTAACTAAAAAAAATATTAATAGAAGATCAATGTAATCTCTTCAACCCTTTGATTTTACACTTTGTACGGTGTAACTTTCAATTTCTAATATATGTCTTGCCTTTGGGAGAAAGAGAAAGTATGTTAAGTGGAGGAAGAAGGGGATAGTTGTGGAATATAAATAGGTTTGAATAGTTTTTTTAACGGTAGGATATCTTGGAATGAAAAAGTAACATTAAGGGGCTCTCATAATAAGCTATCAAACCCAAGGAGAATACTCTATGTAGTTGTTAGATTGATTTTTTACTACACATCCTAAAATTAGTTTTTACAAAATTAGATAATTAATTAATTCATTACGTTTTATATAACTTAAAATCCCAGTTAATTCACTCTGTATGAGTTGAGCTAGCTTACTATTAATAGTATCCAACATGTATATACTATCAATTCAATTTTGAATATCAGAGCCTAAAAATAAAAATTCAAACTAGTAGATGTAATTTATTGCTCATGAATTATTTAGGATTAAAATATCAAAAGATTTCAACATCATTAATCCATGAATGTTCTTATATGACACTTAGAATCAAATAGCATTTGATATTTTTGCGTTTGCATAATTGATCAGGACGTTAGAACGTTGTTCGTACAATATATCTTGTTTGAATAATAATGAACTCTTATTTACTATTGATATGCTTTGTGAGACGGTATATTTTAGGTATAAATAGGTACGAGCATGATGCGGTTCGAAACCATACAAAACTCTGCATGAACATTGATTTCAGCCTTCGGACCATCGATGGTCAAGAGGCAACTGCCGATGATTAGCATCTCATTGATGGTTACAGGAGCTAGTTGGAGAAAAAAAGAAACATGTATTGGCACTATTTACAGAGAACTATCAATGGTTACAGGAAATAATTGAAGAAATACATGAATATGAATCAACACTATCGATGTCTACAACAATCAATGATCGTCAATGGATCATTGATGATCGTGATCCACCATCGATGGTTATGACAAAATTTGGCAGTTTTTAAAATTTAATCTCAGCTGTTCGTCAACCTGTTTGATCTCTTATTGGCACTCAGATTTGGGTATTTCTTTCCTATCCTATTAGGGTCTACTTAAGGAGAGTTGCAGATCATAATTAACATTGAAGTTCAATGAGGTAAATACATAAAAGAAGAGATCTTTATTCTAGGGTTTGAGAGAAAGAGTTGACCAAATTCCTTGAGCCTCATTAGCTTCTTCTTGGTGAGCTTTTCATTGCAATTTGATTTAGCGAGAAGGATTGCCCTACACTTACATTGGGACACCACTTTTTTATGGATTTTCATCTTCATTAGTTTGAAGAACGGTTTGCGAAAGGGCTATAAGATTGTTTTATTTGTGCTTAATTATTTTTTGGGGTTGTATTTCAAACTTGTGAGTTTAACGTCATACTCAAGATGAGGTAATTGAGGGTTGGGCTAGCCAGGGCTAAGTTTGATGGCGTATTCAAGCTAGGATAATTAAGGCTCAGGCTAGCTAAGACTAGGTTTCTTCCTGTTATTGTGAAGAGTTAGGTTAGACGACTAGTTTCTGATAGATTTTAGGGTGCGGTCTTTAAAGCCTTCTAAATAGGATTGTAATTCAGGTTAACTCTAGTCATAGTGAAGACGGCCCTTCGCGAGAAGGAAGAGTGGACGTAGGATTTTTATCAGAATTATTATAAAATTCTCTTGTGTTCCTTCGCTGTTTTGGTTTTTATTTTTCACTTATTATATTGTTGCTGCATGTTATGTGTTTAGTCGTAAAATTGTAACAATCCTATTCACCACCTTTAGACTTGCATCACAATTCTAATAAGTGATATCAGAGTTCTGTTACCCATATTTAGGTATCACAATCTTGGGTAGAGATGTCAAGCCTTACCATTGCTTTTGCCTTTCTTGAAAGACACGCCATCAACCATCCCCGACTTTTTGATGGCACCAATTACACATATTAAAAATCATGTATGAAAGTATTTTTCTTATCTATTGATTTTGATATCTGGGAGTGTTCAAACACGGATGTCATAATCCTATTTAGGATAAAGAAGGGGTTGTTATTGAAATTCCTTTGGATAAATGGACCCGTCAACAAAAAAAGACTTGCTCTTGTAGTTCAAAAATTATGAATACTTTATATTACTCTCTTACTGCTAAAGAATTTAACTGTGTCTCTAATTGTACTACTGTACAAGAAATTTAGAATACATTAGAAGTTGCTCATGAAGGAACTTCGCAGGTAAAATAGGCCAAACCTATAATGTTGGTAAACAAGTACAAAAACTTCAACATGAAGGGCTCGAAGAGCATTCGGGATATGTTCACGCGATTCACTGACGTGAACAAATCAAAAGCCTTAGAGAAGGATTAGGAAACTAAAGAGTGGTGCAGAAAGATCCTCCGATCTCTATCTCACAATTCGGAACCTAAGGTAACAACTATTGAAGAACTTTAAAATTTTCTAATCCATAATCTTATCACATATGAAGTTAGGCTAAAAGAAAGAGAAGATTCCTCAGATGAAGGCTCAAAGAAATGTTAGCCCTAAAGCAAAGAAAGACAAATCTCGATTGAAGTAAGGAAAAAGTCACGCTGGAGCTCTAAAGATAAGGATGATCAATATGCGCTTATAGTGAAAGGATTCAAGTCTTTTCTTAAATTAAAGAATGGATAAAAATATCCCCAGAAAAGATGGAACCAATTCACTAGACTAGTAAACAATAATTCGTCAATTGATTCTGAAGCTGAACCTATCTGCAATCATTGAAGGAAACCAGGTCATTACAAAAACCGATGCTATTTGAACAGAAAAGATAGGATGATCACTATAAGAAATCTGGTATTTAATGATCAAAATTAGTGAAGGGACCAGTTGACCGTCATTAATGTGCATGTAATAACGACTAGTTTTAAAGTCTTCGTCGAGTGATTACAAAGATTAGTAGAACGATGTGAGATGGGGTAACGACTTTTAAATCCCTTCGTTAAAGACGTAATTTATTGTAGTGGAAGGAGGGAAAGAGTCTCAAAGTTACAATCTAGATTTGACAGATTAGGTTGAGTATGAAGTTGAACCTAGTGGAGATGTAAAATAGTTGCACAAGTGTCTCATGGGAAGAAACATATCGACTTCAGATGCAGATCAAGGTAAGTTGAGTGGTTTTGATGGTGAGAATTCGGATGAACAGGTATATCCTTCTGGTGATGAGCTTTATTCTAATATAAGGAGATGCAAATTCATCTGGAAAATATAGAAAAAAAAATATTAAGAGTATAAAAAGATGAAAACAAATTTAAATAAAACAAATAAATTTTTGTCAAAGAAAGTTGAATCTTTCTGTCCAAATTTGAATTTAGAAGATACCTCTTTTGAGTGCACACAATGTTCTGAGATACAAAATCAAAATACTTGTTTATCAAAGCAGCTTGTCGATATCTAATGTGATAAACAAAAACCTACTGCTAAGGTAAATGAGTTGTTATGTGATTTATCATCCAAACGAAATATAGTTTAAAGCTTGATACACTATATTATTTTTGTAACAGTTTTAAAAAATAAACAACTAAAATCCAAAAATAGTGATGAAAAAGGCCATGAAGAATTATTCATTGGGTTCAAAAAGTCTTAACACTGTCCTTTCCAATCCACGATTTGAAAAGGCTAAAACTATACTTGGATATTCATATTTTGGAAAATATATAAAGTTTTAACCTTCTTTTGTAGAAGGTAACAATCTTAGTTATTTTGACCCTATATACAATGAAACTTATCATTCTATATGCTCATTGTGTAGGAAAATTGGACATGTTTCTATGAGCCGTTATATGAGATATAAGATTAAAATAGTTAAATAGATTTGGGTACCAAAAGGCTTTGTTCTTAACCAACTTGGACCTATGTGGATACCTAGATCATAATTATCTGCCTTTCTATAGGGTTACAAGTCGACCAAGAATTGAGACAACATACGGTTGTTCTACTTGTATGAGGAGATAATATATAAAATTATATCAAACCTATATCTCCTCATATTGTAGACCAATGATTGGATTTTAATAATCTAAATGTGGAAACAACAACCGTATGTTGTCTCAATTCTCAGTCGACCTGTAACCCTATAGAAAGGCAGATAATTGTGATCTAGGTATCCACATAGACAAAAGAAAAACAAGCTAGATACACAAATGGATGAACATAGAATATGGATTGAAGTTACATCCTAAAAGATATGATATAAAGACTACCCAAGAAAACCAATACGATAAATTCGTGCTACAATATCAAAATGCAAGCGAAGAAAAATTAAAATCATTAACTTATGATGAAATGCTAATGATACTGTTCGTGGGAAAATTGCAGCTTTCATCATTGATTCCATTGTACTCTTGTAACAGTTTATCGATTATAAAGATCCGGTCTTTTTATAAGATCCGGTTACAACGAAAATCAAATAAAAAGAAATGAAAATTACAAATTTGTTTCCTTGTTTGCCGAACAAATCGCGAGCTCCTGTTTTGCGGTCGCTCGCTTGCGTGGGTTGTTTGCCTACGCCGGGGTTTATCCGTGGACCACCGCGAGATCTAGATCCGGTCGGATCTATGTAGTATAACAGGTATTATTTCACCAAGGAAATAATAGCCGGAGGGATTGTTTCACCAAGGAAACAATCGCTCAAATCTCGGGATCAAAGACCAAGCTTTGATCCGGAGTATAACGACGTAGATCTGAGATCCGGTCCTCTCGAACACCTGCCTTATTTAGCGTTGATGATCGCCGAGCACCAGATCTGGATGAGCAAGTCTTCGAAGTCCCCCAAAGATTGAATCTTTTTTAGATCTGAGTCTTCAGTTCTGCAGGGCTTCGCCTCCTCCAAAATCCAACCTCTTCAAATGAACAACCCCCTCTCCTATTTATAGCCAAGCGTCACTGTGCCCATGTGCACGTGTGGCCAACACACAAGAGGGGGGAGAGGCGGCCACCTCAAGGTGGCTCGGCCTTGGCCGAGCCACCCTGGGGTGGCTCGGCCACCGAGCCACCCTGGGGTGGCTCGGCCACCGAGCCACCTCAGGGTGGCTCGGCTTGGGCCGAGCCACCTTAGGGTGGCTCGGTTTCGGCCGAGTCCCCCCGGGTATTTTGGGTTCCGTCGTTCGGTTGTTGCTTTGTCCGTGATTCGAGTTTGTGGTTGACTTGGTCTGGAATCGATTTGTTGGCTTGATTCCCGATTTGGCAGTAAATCCACTTCTGAGTTCAAGTCCGAAACTGATATTGATTCGATCGCGATTCATCCGAGTCCGTTCTTGGTTGGACGACTCATTGACTCCCCGAACCGTTGGATTGATTCCGCACGCGAATGCATCCCGTTGCTCGTGTGCAATTCGTTGACCTCGTCGTCTCGTCACTCGATGGTTCGTTTGATTTGTCGAATCCCTGTGTCGAGCTGTGCTAAGGGACTTATAGGCAATTTTATACGCCTACAGATACCCCCTCTAAAGTATTTCAGTCTCGTTCTTTTATAGAAGAGTCTGGAATACTTTGGATGTGATTGTCCCAACCTTCAGTCGGTGTAATGGGACTTTAGGATGGCTTCTGTTCTGGATTCCTTCAATTCCTTCAGGCTGTTCGGTGCTTTGTCAAACGTCTGTAAAGATTCCGGTGCTGCATTTATTGTCTGACTGTTGTCGGAATTTTGAACTTGAAGTCGATTCTTGATTTCCTGACTTTTTAGCTCGAGTTGGTTGCTTCAACATAGAACTGATCATCGATTGACGGCGTTGAATCTTCATTTACAACCCGTTGTCCGGCGTTTGAGCTTCTTTGCGACGCGTTGTCCGGCGTCCAGGCTTCATTGCGACGTATTGTTCGACGTCTGACACAGTTTATACTCGTACGTCTTCTGGAGTATACACAGTTTAAGCTCTTAAGGTATTGGAGCGTGGCGGATACTTGAATCACGAGACCAATTCATAAAATTGATGCGTCAATGACTTGTATTAATAGAATTTTTGGCAAATTCTCAGCCATCAATGGGTTTGATGTGCCTTTACCGACTACCGTTTGAGTCGGGCTAGCATGCGGATTGTTTAAGCCCGTTCCGCATGTGACGTTGAGCTAAAAGAATTAACCCTTTTAGTGCTACGATATTGAATACGTAGACTTCGTCTTTTTCCTGTGAAAAGACTAAACAACAACGTGTATGAGATGTTGACTAAGGATTTTTGGCAAATCCTCAGCCTTCAACGGATTTGACGTGCTCTTACCGATTACCGTTTGAATCGGGCTTACATGCGGATTGCTTTAGTCCGTTCCGCATGTGACGTTGTGCTAATGGAATGAACTCCCTTAGACTTTGTGCTATGACTTCGAATACATAGACTTCACCATTTGTCATGGGAATAGGCTACCCGGCGACGCGTGTTAGGCGTTGACTTTAGGATTTTTGGCTAACCCCCAGCCTTCAATGGGTTTGATGAGCCTTTACCGACTACCCTTTGAGTCGGGCTAGCATGCGAGTTGTTTAGATCCGTTCGCATGTAACGTTGTGCTCAGAATTCTCTGAGACTTTGGGCTATGATGTCGAATACATAGACTTCACCATTGTTACGGGAATAGGCTACCCGGCAACGCGTATTAGGCGTTGACTCATCCCTACTTAGGATTCGGGATAAAAGTCCCAAGAATTACACTCTGGTATCTTTTTCACTCGGTGAAAGACTAAACCGGCGACACGTGTTAGGTATCGGCATATCCTTTCTTAGGATTCAGGATAAAATTCCCCATGCGTGTAAGGCATGGATTTTGGTGTTATTAATAACAACCTGCCATAATGTTGAATATGCGGACGGATGTTCTTTTTTAATGGTTAAGAACTAACCGGCGGCGTGTGTTAGGCGCAGACTTATCCTTTCTTAGGTTTCAGGATAAAATACCCCAGAATCGAACTCTGGTGTCTTCTTCTACGGAGAAAGACTAAACCGGCAGCGCGTGTTAGGCGCAGACTTATCCCTGCTTAGGATTCGGGATAAACTTCCTAGGATGAATCCTAAATTCTTGGAAAAAAAGATTGGTGTGGGGAAGGAAGAATTTTATATTCTATTCCTCGAACAAAGAAGGAAAGGAGACTCGAGGTGGGATCTCCACCCCCAGAATCCGGAAAGGTGAAACTAAGAGTGGGATCTCCACTCCGAGAATCGAAAAGATTCGGATAACCCTAACTGTCGGAAGGTTTGATTATCAAACTAAAGATGGAATTTCTCGTTTATGGAGAGTGAATTGTGGTTTTGGTCCTAACTATAGGAAGGTTTGACCAAACGGGAGCTTGAGATGACCCTAACTATAGGAAGGTTTGATCACTCGATTCGAAAGTGGACCTCTCGTTCATTGGAGGAATCGAGAGGGGATTTTGATTTTGGTCCTAACTATAGGAAGGTTTGACCAAGTGGTTTGGGACAATCCTAACTGTAGGAAGGTTTGATCGCTTGATTCGTGGGCCTCTCGTTCATTGAAGGAATCGAGAGGGGATTTTGGTTGTGGTCCTAACTGTAGGAATGTTTGACCAAGTGGGGGGTTTAAAACGATCCTAACTGTAAGAAGGTTTGATCGCTCAATTTGTGGGCCTCTCGTTCATTGAAGGAATCGAGAGGGGATTTTGGTTTTGGCCCTAACTATCGGAAGGTTTGACCAAGTAGGTGGTTTGAGACAATCCTAACTGTATGAAGGTTTGATCGCTCGATTTGTGGGCCTCTCGTTCATTGAAGGAATCGAGAGGGGATTTTGAACGTGGTCCTAACTGTATGAAGGTTTGACCAAGCGGGAGCTTGAGATGACCCTAACTGTAGGAAGGTTTGATCACTCAATTTGAAAGTGGACCTCTCGTTCATTAGAGGAATCGAGAGGGGATTTTGGTTTTGGTCCTAACTGTAGGAAGGTTTGACCAAGTGAAAAGTGAGAGTGAGTGTACAAATCACTGTAGGAATGTTGACTCGTACAAATCACTCAAAGGGGGTTCTTGATGTTAAGTGATAAAGACTTAACAAAAAGGGGTTTTGACAATTCGTCAATGATTATATCCGGACTCTAAACATGAAAGTGTTGAGTGCACGAACATAGCAGAAGTTTGAATGGATTAAACAGGAAAGAATTTTGGTGGTCCCGCCGTCAATTAGTTTGATCGGTAGGGGATTCTGTGGTGGAGACTATGAGTCGTCAAACACCAATGAGAGTTTTGTGAGGGAAAATTGATCCAATGAAGTGATCGGATTTTATCTCAGCAAAAGAGTGTTCGAAAATTAGGAGTTTAGTGTTTATCACTTTATTCATCATGACCGGGTTATCCCTAAGAATATTACATTTAACATTCTTCCGGGAACTTCACGTTACATGAATTATCCACCCTCAGCTTTCTTTGCAAAACTGGGTGTATCATTTTGTCAGCTGCACGATCGGGTTATCCTTAAGAATACCACGCATGGCACTCTCCAGGAACTTCCCGTGGAAGAAAGGAAATAGTTTAGACTCATATGCCTATTGGAGTATCAGGGAGCAGTTTAACCTCTTATACCGGTCGGAGGATTAAGAAGCAGTTTATACTCATATACTCTTCGGAGTGTTTGGGAGCAGTTTATACTCTTATACCGGTCGGAGTGTTGAGAAGCAGTTTATACTCATATACTCTTCGGAGTGTTTGGGAGCAGTTTATACTTTTATACCGATCGGAGTGTCTGGAAGCAGTTTATACTCTTATACCGGTCGGAGTCTTGCCGTTTTCAACTGGCTCACTCTAGCGTTATGACGCCGGCTTCAACCAAGGTCTGGATGCTATTCTTTAAAGTAAAGCAGGCCTTGGTGGGATGAAGGATCCTCCTGTGGTATGCGCAGTACTTCGGATCCGCAGTATTGTCAGCTTCCTCCTGATTTGTGATCGGCGGCAGCTTGATCTTGTTATTATCAAGGAGGGATTTGAAGATGGCTGGAACATCTTCGTCCTTGAAAGAGTATTCTCTTTGAGGCCTCTGATCCGAAGTCTTCTGCTGTCTCCGGGACTGCTGTTGCGATGTTTGATTAGCATCGACAGCCGCTGCAGGTGTCTTGCCCTTACCACGGGAGGCGAAGTTCGAGTTCGGAGGATTCGTCGTCGATTGACTCCTCTCGGCCTTCTTCCTTCGGAGGAAGCGTTCGGCTTGTTCACTGCGCACCTTCAGGTCTTTTCAAGTGTTGGACGGTGCTGTCCCCATTGCTTCCAACACGTCCAATGCGAGGTTGTTGTGGCAAGTCTGGAGAATAAACTCCTCGGTGATCGGGTCCCGGGAATTCAACGCTTTGTTCCGGAACCTCTTGACAAAGGTATCGACCGGTTCCCCGTCCTTTTGTTTCTCATCGAGCAACGTTCCAATGGATATCTCGGTATCGTCGTCGAAAAAATTAGCGAGAAATTTTATCTCCATGTCATCCCAGCTATTCACGCTTCCTGACTTAAGGCGGCGATACCAATCGAAGGCGGCTCCGCGAAGAGTGCCAACGAATAACTGCACCATCAGAGGCTCATTGCCGGAGATAACACCCAGGTGCGATTTGAAATAAATCAAATGCTGAGTGGGGGAACCCTTCCCATCGAACGGCGTAAAGTTGATTAGACTAAACTTCGCCGGATAGGGGATTGATTCCCACTCTCTTGGGTATGGACAAGGAATGCATGTTTTCTTCACCTCTTGAGCAGAAATCAGCGTATTGATCTTGCTTTCGAGGTTTTTGATCTTCAAGTTTTCACCTGTACCTTCGTTGGCATCCTCGTTACCACCCCCTGCATTGATGGGAGGGTTGTCGGCGTCACGAGTTTCATCTGCATCTGCGTCCTCATTTTCCAGATTGTTCTGGTTACAACGACTTGGTTCGCCTTGTTGGTTCCTCAATGCCTGGATTTGTTGCTCATGCATCTCTCTCACGGTCTGCATGGCCATCTGCATTTCAAACCGGAAGCTCTCTTGTTGTTTGGCCATGGCTTCCTCGAGCATCTAGGCCACTTGTTCCGCGCTTATCATCAGCGACTCGCGGGTTTCTCCCTCACTGAACACTGTATTATCCGATGCAACCGCAGAGCAGGCATCCGATTCATCACCTTCTGAAGGTAATCTTGTCCGAACCCTACCATACGGTCCTCGTGCGATGGCTCCAGACTGCAGGCGGGTTAGACGTCGGGATGCTTTCAGAATCAACTCAAAATTATCCGGTGCCGATGTCCCTTTGCTGGTCACGTTAGCGGTGACCCTCGAAAATTCTCCATCTTCGATCACTGTTCTTCTTCGTCGGAAATGCCTAGGGTTTGGCTTTGGCGTTTTAGTGCTGAGCCTCTCGAAAACCGAAACTCTTTCGGGGACCGTCTGGGTGCAATTACACTCAGACAATACCACCCGAATGAGTTTGGAACAAGGGCATTGAGTTTCGAGCCTTCGAGAACTTCTCTTTCTAGCTTTACTCGTACCCCCAACACGATAGTACAGCTCATCCGTTTGAAAATCGGAGCAACCTATCGTGTGTTGGAACGACTTCTCAGGTATAACGTTATCATCATCGGATGACAACGTTTCCTTCTGAGGGCGAACTGCCTTCTTTGGGCTTTCAAAAGTTACGCGCCTCGAAACATGCCTTTGCGGGCGTGAGTTCTTAGCGGCATCCTGGACTTCAATGCGCAAATTAGCACGCGCAGCTACCTTGTACTCCTTGTCATGCTGAAGGTGACAGCGACCCCCAGCATGTTGAGTTGTTCGGGGCTTCTTCATCGGGCCCAAGCGTTCATGAACTTTGCTGTGCTCATCGGGAAGTGGGCCGAGGCGCTCCAAAACTGACTTCTTTCTCCGGGATGATTCTGCGTGACCTCTCGGAGTAGCCATGGGAATTGTCGGCGACGTCGTTTGGTTCGCCGGAGGTTGAATCTGCTTCGAAGGCTGCAAAGGTTGTTCTTTGGCCTGAATCGCCACTTCAGACTTCGGCCTCCATACTTGGCGGGTTGGTGGTGATTTCTTTGCTACCTCCTTCTGTAGCCTTCTACGGGCTTCTTGGACTTGAGCCCGTACTTGCGCTGAGAGTGCACGGCGCTTGTGAATGCGCTCCTCCAGCGTTGATCGGTTCCGTTTGACGCGGATCCATTCGTTCGTCGGCGGCTTGGAGGAGTTGCCATTCATCGGTTGTTGAGGCTGTTTGCCTCTCTTGTTCTTCGAACTCGCGTCACGGCGAATTCCATCCGTGGATTCCATTACTTTCGCGTTACGGCGGATTCCAAGCGTTGGTGTCGCCTTTGGCGGGCTCTCTTTGAGAGAGTCACCACACCTTTGGTGACGGAGGAATTGGCAGGAACTGGCTTGACCTGGTTGGAAATTGGAGAAATCTCGCTCGATGCAGCTTTGGCATCCAGCGGGGCGAGATCTTCGTTGGTGTTTTCGACATCTTCGTACCAACGAGCCTTTCTCCTGGAGGAGAACTTCTTGGACTTGCGGGGGGAGGTTGATCCAGACGAGGACACGTACTCCTCGTACTTCTGCTGGTCGAACTCATATTCGACCTCCTCCACGACCGGGATCGAGATCCGCGTCTGCGACGCTCCGATCTTGGCAGCAAGATCGGTAGCTCCCACTATGGTCGCCAGATTATTCGTGGGAAAAATTGCAGCTTTCATCATTGATTCCATTGTACTCTTGTAACAGTTTATCGATTACAAAGATCCGGTCTTTTTATAAGATCCGGTTACAACGAAAATCAAATAAAAAGAAATAAAAATTACAAATTTGTTTCCTTTTTTGCCGAACAAATCGCGAGCTCCTGTTTTGCGGTCGCTCGCTTGCGTGGGTTGTTTGCCTGCACCGGGGTTTATCCGTGGACCACCGCGAGATCTAGATCCGGTCAGATCTACGTAGTATAACAGGTATTATTTCACCAAGGAAATAATAGCCGGAGGGATTGTTTCACCAAGGAAACAATCGCTCAAATCTCGGGATCAAAGACCAAGCTTTGATCCGGAGTATAACGACGTAGATCTGAGATCCGGTCCTCTCGAACACCTGCCTTATTTAGCGTTGATGATCGCCGAGCACCAGATTTGGATGAGCAAGTCTTCGAAGTCCCCCAAAGATTGAATCTTTTTTAGATCTGAGTCTTCAGTTCTGCAGGGCTTCGCCTCCTCCAAAATCCAACCTCTTCAAATGAACAACCCCCTCTCCTATTTATAGCCAAGCGTCACTGTGCCCGTGCGCACATGTGGCCAACACACAAGAGGGGGGAGAGCCGGCCACCTCAAGGTGGCTCGGCTCATGCCGAGCCACCTCAGGGTGGCTCGGCTTGGGCTGAGCCACCTTGGGGTGGCTCGGTTTCGGCCAAGTCCCCCCGGGTGTTTTGGGTTCCGTCGTTCGGTTGTTGCTTTGTCCGTGATTCGGGTTTGTGGTTGACTTGGTCTGAAATCGATTTGTTGGCTTGATTCTCGATTTGGCAGTAAATCCACTTCTGAGTTCGAGTCTGAAACTGATCTTGATTCGATCGCGATTCATCCGAGTCCGTTCTTGGTTGGACGACTCATTGACTCCCCGAACCGTTGGATTGATTCCGCACGCGAATGCATCCCGTTGCTCGCGTGCAATTCGTTGACCTCGTCGTCTCGTCACTCGATGGTTCGTTTGATTTGTCGAATCCCTGTGTCGAACTGTGCTAAGGGACCTATAGGTAATTTTATACGCCTACAGATACTAGCACCTATGAATACTGTGTCTTCTACTTCATAACCTGCTGATACATCAGAGCTTGTTAACTAAAAGAAGAACCTAAACTTGAAGACACTCATATGGATAGTGAAGATAACAATGACGATGACTGTTTTGGACTTATATAAAATATGCCATTAACTTATGGTAAATCCCGTATATGATTAATTAAACGACTTAAATACCAAGTCGATCAAATCCTATCAATATCTTTTTCTAGTTTAAAATAATTAACATTTATACAAATTTTATTTACAGTTAAAAGCAGCAATTGCAGATGAAATAACAGCAAATATGACTACACATTGTCTGCTACTTTGATTCCCTCTTTGGAGAATTAAGCATGAAGGAATTTTTGCCAAAAGGCTACTCTACCTAACCTCTTATAGGTTTTGACAAATTTGTTCAAGTGGGACCTGTTCGCGGGAAAAACTGATGCTTTCTTCATTGACGATTCCATTGCACTCTTAAAGAACAACTTTTTGCGTTACAGAAAGATCCGGTCTTTTTATAAGATCCGGTTACAATGAAAATCAAACAAAAAAGAAAAAATTACAACTTTTCTCTTTTTTACCGAACAAATCACGAGCTCCTGTTATCCGGTCACTCGCTTGCGTGGGTTGTTTGCCTGTGCTGGGGTTATTTGCCGTGAACTACCGCGTGATCTAGATCCAAGCAGATCTATGTGATATTACGAGTATTATTTCACCAAGGAAATAATAGCCGGAGGGATTGTTTCACCAAGGAAACAACCGCTCAAATCTCGGGATCAAAGACCAAGCTTTGATCCGGAGTGTAGCAACGTAGATCTGAGATCTCGTACTTCTCGAACTCCTGCTTTTTGTGATGCGGATGCTCGCCAAGAATCAGATCCGAATGTCCAAGTCTTCAAGCCTTCAAAAACTCAAGCACGAGGTCTCAATCCGGCAGAGTTTCGGCTCTTCAGAAATCCTCCCCCAAAAGGTCCTCCAAAATGATGAACCCAGGTGCCTATTTATAGGCACCCAGATCTGTGCATTTGCACAGATCTAGGCGGCCACCTCAGGGTGGCTCGGCATTGGGCCGAGCCACCCTGAGGTGGCTCGGCCTTGGCCGAGCCACCCCGGGGTGGCTCGGCTTTGGCCGAGCCACCCTGAGGTGGCTCGGTTTTTGCCGAGCCCCCTTGGGGTGTTTTCTGTCATTTCCCGTCTTCCGGTCCTGTATTCGATTTATCCGAACTTTGATTTGACAGTCCGGGTCTTCATTTGGCAGTAAATCCGCCTTGGTGTTTGAGTCCGAATCCGTTTTATGGTTGGATGACTCATTGGCTTCCCGAATCGTTGGATTAGTTCTGCACGCGAACGTATTCTGTTGCTTGTGTTCAATTCGTTGACCTCGTCGCCTCGTCACTCGAGCGTTCGTTGATTTGTCGAATTATCGTGCCGAGCTGTGCTAAGGGACCTATAGGCAATTTTATACGCCTACAGATACCCCCTCCAAAGTATTTCAGTCTCGTTCTTTTATAGAAGAGTCTGGAATACTTTGGATATGATTGCCCCTACCCTCAGTCGGTGTAACGGGACCTGGAAATGACCTTTGTTCTGTATTCCTTCAATCCTTCAGGCCGTCCGGTGCTTTGTCGAACGTCTGTAAGGGTTCCGGTGCTGCATTTATTGTCTGACCGTTGTCGGAATTTTGAACTTGAAGTCGATTCTTGATTTTCCAATCTTTAGCTCGTGTTTGTTGATTCAACATATAACTGACCCTCAATTGTTGGCGTTGAGTCGTTATTTGCGACGCGTTGTCCGGCGTAGTGTTATTAAGTTATCCTTAAGAATATTTTTTTAGAAAAAATATCCTCCAGAAACTTCTCAACAAAATAGGGAATAGTTTATACTCGTATACCTTATTGGAGTATTTCTCATGCCCGAATGAGTTGAACCGGTATGATAATTACCTGAACTGGTCCAATAATGCCCAAAAAAGGCAATAATTTGGCTCAAAAATTCTTCCGCTCCTTCCGAATGTGCGGGGGAGACCAAAATAAACAAGAGATTGAACCCTCGGTCGATTTGAAGTTGTTTCGACGCTCAATTCAGCTCCAAGTTGAATTCTGGTTCAATTCTGGTTCAAACTGGTTCAACCTGGTTCAAGACTGGTTCAATCTGGTTCAAGACTGGTTCAAAACTGGTTCAAGACTGGTTCAGACTGGTTCAGACTGGTCTAGTCTGGTTCAGTCTGGTTTGGTCTGGTTCAGCCTGGTTCAGCCTCCTTTGAACTCATTTGGACTGGTCTGGTCTGGTTCACCTTGGTCCGGTCTGATTCAGGGCTGGTTCACATTATAAAAGGGGGTCTTTTTCTTTCTTTTTTTTCTTTTCTTTCTCCCCTCTAGGGCCGGCCGAACCCCCCCTTTTCTTCTCTTGATTTTCCTTCCCTCGAACATCCGTTCTCTTTCAAACCCTCATAGTTGCATTAGATCTAGTCTTCCTTTGGATCTTTGACTGAAGAAATCCTCAAAACTTCTATTTTTTAATTTTCTCTCAGGGCCCTCGAGCGCGTGGTTCAAATTTCCTTAAAGATCTCATCTTTATTGGATCTCGAGCTTTTCTTCAGGTAAATCCACCATGATCTTGGTCTATTTCATGTTCGATCTAATGTATGGAGTCGTGGGATTGTATGTAAGGGTTGAGGGTGTGATTTGACACCCCGAGCTAATCTTTCAGGGGGTAAAAATTGAAATTTTGAGGGGTTTTTATGCAAAAATAGGGCTGAAATTATTTTTTGAATCTAACCCCTTGAGTTATTTTGCAGGTTATCATGTCCCGTGCCCCGAGAGATCGCTCCCCTGCTGCGTCGGCTGATGGCGTGCCTCCCTCTTATGCCGGTGAGCTATGTTTTTTTTGGAAATTTACAAATTAGTCTATTTTTTTCTCAAAAATTTGCAAATTGGTCCTTTTACCCCACGTTGTTCTCCTTGGTGAGGCAATCGGGAAGAGCCTTGATTCTCCTTGGTGAGGATCGACGCTTTAAAGATAGGTTTTGCTTGGTCAAAACCATATCTCAAAATAAAGGGGGCGATTTGACGCTGCATTGTGCTTTATAAGGCAGGGATATATTATCAATATACCCTATCTTGTGATTGCACAATGTGGCCGAATCGTCTCACCCTTTATAAGGCAATGACTCTATCTTACCCATTTGTAAGATGAGTTCAACTTCCTTTTATAGCTGAGACTCACAAATGTTTAACTGTTTTATTTCTAGTGGGATATCCTTCTGGAGCGTTCTCATCTCACGCAGTGTACGGGCATCGTGGCGAGTACTATTCGACTTCCGATGACTTTTCCCCTATTCCAGTTACTCCTCAGTTCGCTTTGGACACATCGACTGAGGTTGCTCAAGTGGTGAAGGAAGGTGGGCATCGAGCTCTTCGACAGTTGATTACCGATGCACCTTTCGTGAAGGACGCCAGTTCTATTCAGCCTCTTCGGAAGAGCGCTTTCTTATTTGGCGACTCTGTCGAAGACCCGGATGCCGTGTTTATTGAGGCCGAGCAGTGGCTTCATAAAACTGGCAGTGGCTTCATATATTTGCTGAAGATTCCTCGGCATCGTTCGTTGACTGAGCTCCGTCGTCAGGCTGTGGCACGGGAGATGTCGTGGCGCTTGACTGAGGAGCATGAGAGCGTCCACTGCGGCTACATCACTCATCAGGCATTTCCTGGCTCGAGCAGGAGTCATGTCACCGGATTGCGTCCTGGGGTATTGGGACTGTATGCACCACCACGTAACGAGTTCCTTGCCACCGCTTCTACCTTGAGGAATCGCCTCGCTGCTTTAGGACGAGAGATGCCTGCGACGCGCCACAGGATTTATGGTTGGGTCCATTCTTTGGACAAGTTTTGGTGGACTCGCATGACGACGTACATCTTGAGCCGATGGGGTGAGGAGTTGCACGCCTGTGGTTTATATGCAGCTGTTCGTGCCACCATGTATGGCTTGCCCGTCAGCGCGAGGCATTTCTTTGCTTTGTTCGAGCTTTATAATCCAGATTCGAACACTTTTCTGACTCAGCAAGGGGAGTTGGGCTTGGCTCTTCACGAGATGCACCGGATTTCTGGCTTGCCTATGGGACAGATGCTTTATCAGGAATACTTTCCCTCCAACCATGAATTGAGTCAGCTAAAGGATCGCATGCCCGACCGCTATGAGACTTTATGGGACCTTACTTGTCACTATTATATTGCTTTGGCGCAGTCTGTGCCTTTAGCGAAGAGGACCAAGTCATTCGTGAGTCTGAGGCAGTTCTCGAATTATTTGTTCAAGAATCTGGAGAGCAATTCTGGCGAGGCTATTTGTGAGTTGGCCACACTCACTCCCTCAGAGGTGAACAATCTATTGAAGAAGATTGATGCTCATTCTTATACCGCTAGCAGTCCTGAGGGTGGCTTTCCCGCAGGGACCAAGTTCAAATCATTCTTATGGCATGCAACCGTGCCAATTCGACCGATGACTCTTCTTGCCGGTTATCTCGCCATCTGAAATGCGTGGTTCCATATCAGTCTGGCGACGCCTTGCCCTTGGAAGTACTCTACCCAGTAGTTCAGCTCGCCTACAAGAAGGAACTTTCACTTCTTCCGGTGATGGTGGCTGACATTCATCGAGGGCTTCGACAGCTTTCTGGTGCCTTTATACGGAAGGAGAGTGATTTGCCAGGTCAGATTCCCACTATTAAGACGGAGCTTCCTTACACTTATTTGATGGCCTGGTTCGTTCTTCACCGCTCTGATATGATGTCGGTACCGAACGCCATAGACCACTCAGTTCCCCTACTACAGTTGCTTGAGAATGGTAGGTGGGAGGGGCGTGGATTTTCTGACATTAGACAGCAGCTGCAGGTCCACAAGTGTTGGACATTTTCCACCTGTTTTCCACAGTTTTCCGGCCGATACGGCGAGTGTTTGATTGATGAGGAGAGGCCGAGGGAGTATCGGACTCACTTAGACATCGGCTGCTTTAACTGGCTGGTGAACATTACGCCGGGTTATCTGACTTTCCGGGTGAGGGATCAGTGTTTCATAGAGCCATATCTACCCTGCCGATTCGCTCGCCAGTTTGGCTATGATCAGCTTTACATTGGGAATCCCCGTCAGCAGCTTCGGACCCACGGCGGTTTGGTGGACGGTCTCCGTGCATGGTTGTGGACCGTGACTGGTTGTACTGGTGTTAAGTTCAGTCTCCCGAGTGCTGATCGGCAGTTGAACCTCACTTTCTTAAGCTGCAAGTGGTTGTTAGCAGCTAATAAGACTATCCCTGTGAAGCCGATTGCAGAGCTAGAGGCTGAGGAAGCTTCCCAGGTTGATTCTCGTAGAATTCAGGAAAACGCTCGGTCGCAACGGATACGGAACAAGACTCGTCGGATTGATGAAGAGGGAAAGAGGACCTTCCATTCTGCAGACGAGGTTTTAGGCGGAGATCCTGAAGATTATGAAGACTTTTCCGAGCGAGGTTTGCTATTCATCTTTTCTTCTGCCTTCCAGAATTATTGAACTGACAATGGTTTGATGTTTCAGGGACCACAGCTGACCAGGATGAAGAGTTTCGTCCTCCTCCCCAGGCGAGACCTTCGATTATTGTTCCCGCTGCTAGGCGGAAGAGACTAGCCCGTAAGCCACGTGTAGCTTCCCGAGCATCTGATATGGATTTGGCTGGTGAAGATCCTGCTAGTGATGGAGGTAACATCTACCCTGTAAACCACCCTCTTGATTACTCAGAACTTCAACTCATGCTTTTCCATTTCTATATAGGAGAGCGTGGGGAGAGCGAGATGAGTCCTGATCCTGTTCCTGTATCTTCTGGCGAGCCTGACTCATCCCATCAGATAGAAAGGTCTGCGGAAGCTGCTGACGTTAGAGAGGACATCCATGTAGGACCCGATTCAGCGAATCTAGGTACATCTACCATTGACAAATGAGTCGAATGATTCAGAATTTGTGCATTCCATAACTGTCTTTGTGCTTCTCGCTCCTTTAGATAACTTGCAGGAGGCAAGCGTGGACCTTGGGAATAAAGAGGCTGACGAACCCATAAGAGGTAACTCAATTCTATTGGTTTTAGTCTCTTTATTCTTCTTTGGTACTTATATTCTCTTATGTCAGATTTCTCTATTGATGATTTTGATGGGGAAGGCTTGATCGCGGACACTCCTATACTCCACTTCATGTATAGCTCTCCTCAGTTTGATGGTCAGTTGCCTAGAGATATGTTTTCTGAGCCCACATTCGATAAGAATCTTGAGGATGATTCATTCGAAGGTATGTGCCTCCTCCCGAATTAATTATAGGACTAGCCAATTTTGACTAATGCAGCTATAATGTGATGCCTCTGAGAACTCTGTTTTGCATTTGACAGGAGTTTTTGTTGAGACTGATCTTGTTGAGCCGGCTATGAGACCAACTACCCCGGTTGATACACCCACAGCGGTTACACCTCCACAACCCCCAGTGACTCAGGAGGGTATGAATTAAGCAACTGAAAGTACTACTTATTTCTTTCTCAAGGCCTCTTTTTGACGGATTTTTCCTTCTTTGTGTAGGGGTTTCTTCTCGGCTCTATGTCCTTATGACGGAATTGCTATCAGATAACGATCCTGAGAAGATCGTCATCCGCATAGAAGTCCGCTCCTTCTTCTCCTTCGTGAATGCTATGATTGGCAAGCTCTTCCATGATGGACTTTCTCTTCACCAGTTTAAACCTTTCCTCGATTCCAAAGTTAATTTGATAAGGGAAGCAGGATTTCTAGATTTAGCTAAGGCTATAGTTGACGACCTCGACTGTCTAGAGCATGAGCTTCAGATGTTTCGTGAGCTCCGAGATGCAGGCGCCTCCTCATTTATTGCTGCTGAGCTGGATACCCGCTTACAGTCACTGCGCGAGACTCAGGTTGTTGCTGGGCTCGAGGTTCAGATGCAGCGGGGCCGAGTAGATCGAGTCGAGACTGACCTTGCTGCTAGATTATCTTCACTTGCCGAGCTCGACCTTTCCGTTACCTCTTGTGCGACCGAGATAGACCAGCTCAGAAGAGCACTCCGTGAAAAGGAGGAGGCTATGGGTATTCTTCAGATGACGATAGCACAGGATCAGCAGACCTGCACTGCTCTATCTGATGAGTTGAAATCCTTGAAGCAGAAGCTAGTCGAGACAGAGGAGATTGCTTCGCAGACTTCAGCCACCACCGAGGATTCTATCAGAGATGAGCTTAGGCAAGCTTATGATGATAAGCTGTCTAAGCTTAATCAGCAGATTTTTGGCCACGGGCTCGATGTATGATTTGTTTGCTGAGTATTTTGACTTTTGATTCTCTTAGTGAAACTGGTTTTTATCTTTATTTTTATTATGATTCGTCACTCCATTTGAAATGATTGACCATAACATTCATAGGATTTTTGGTAAACCCCCAGCCATCAACGGGTTTGATGAGCCTTTACCGACTACCGTTTGAGTCGGGCTAGCATGCGAATTGTTTAAATCCGTCCGCATGTAACGTTGCGCTCAGAGATTGAATTCTCTGAGACTTTGTGCTATGATGTCGAATACATAGACTTCGCCATTGTTACGGGAATAGGCTACCCGACGACATGTATTAGGTGTTGACTTTAGGATTTTTGGCTAACCCCCAGCCTTCAACGGATTTGATCAGCCTTTACCGACTACCGTTTGAATCGGGCTAGCATGCGGATTGTCCAAATTCGTTCCGCACATGACGTTAAGCTAAAAGAGTTAACTCTTTTAGTGCTACGATATTGAACACGTAGACTTCGTCTTTCTCCTGTGAAAAGACTAAACAACAACGTGTATAAGACGTTGACTTAGGATTTTTAGCAAATCCTCAGCCTTCAACGGATTTGACGTGCTCTTACCGACTACCGTTTGAGTCGGTCTTACATGCGGATTGTTTTAATCCGTTCTGCATGTGACGTTGTGCTAAAGAAATGAACTCCTTTAGACTTTGTGCTACAACTTTGAATATGTAGACTTCGTCATTGTTATGAAAATAGGCTACCCAGCAACGTGTATTAGACGTTGACTTATCCCTACTTAGGCTTTGGGATAAAATAGCCCAGAATCGAATTCTGGTGTCTCTTTCTATGGGAAAAGACTAAACCGGCGGCGCGTGTTAGGCGCCGACATATCCCTTCTTAGGATTCAGGATGAAATTTCCCATGCGTGTAAGGCATGGTTTTTGGTGTTATTAATAACAACCTGCCACAATATTGAATATGCAGACGGGTGTTCTTTTTAACGGTTAAGAACTAACCGACGGCACGTGTTAAGCGCAGACTTATCCCTGCTTAGGTTTCGGGATAGAATACCCCAGAATCGAACTATGGTATCTTTTTCTTCGGAGAAAGACTAAACCGGCAGCGCGTGTTAGGCGCAGACTTATCCCTGCTTAGGATTCGGGATAAACTTCCTAGGATGAATCCTAAATTTGGTAATTTCTTGGAAAAAGGGTGGTGCGGGAAAGGAAGAATTTTATATTCTGTTCCCCAATCTTCTTTTAGGGTGAAGAAAACCTGAAAACAAGGAAGGAAGAATTTTATATTCTTTTCCTTGATTCTGGAAAGGAAGAATTTTATATTCTATTTCCAGGGCAAAAGAAACTAGAAGTGGGATCTCCACTTCGAGAATCTGGAAGATCTAGATAAACTTACCTTTTATAGGATTGGTTATCTGATCGAAAGATGAGTTCTTCGTTTATCAAAGTGAAATTTCAACTTCGGTTATAACCATGAGAAGGTTTAACCAAAGAGAAAAGAGGGGGAGTTCATTCGTTTATCAAAAGGGGACTCTGAACTGAGGGTGGACCTCTTGTTCATGGAAAGAGTCAAGAGGGCCAGAAGGACATTTTTTTTGGTGGACTCACTGTCAATTGAAACTGATCAGTGAGGGATTTTGGTGGTAAAAAGATTTTGGGTTATCCTCTAGGATATTAAATGTGATATCTCTCAAGGAACTTCCCGATAAATGAGTTATCCTGAATGTACTAGGGATAGTACTTTTTCAGGAACTTCCCATTTATAGGCATTAATTACCTAACGCCCTCTAAAGAAATTAGGCGATAGGCGCCGTTTGAATAGACTGTGTCTATCACAAACGGTCCTTCCCACTTGGGTTCGAATTTACCTTTCTTCTTGGAATTGAGGATTATCGGTCGGCGAGCAGTGAGGACCAGATCTCCTTCCTTGAAGCTTCTCTGTCGGACCCTCTTGTTGAAAGCCCTAGATATCCTGGCTTGGTAGAATTCGATGTGTTGTTGAGCTTCCAGGCACCTTTCATCCAATCTCTCGAGTTCTTCGAGATGTTTTTGATGTTGCTCTTCGGTTGTCATCTCCGTTGTGAGAGCGATCCGAAGGGAGGGGATTTGAATCTCCAACGGTAGCACTGCTTCACATCCGTACACCAACAAATATGGGGTGGCTCCCGTAGGCGTGCGTATGGTAGTACGATATGCCCATAGCGCTTCGCCGAGTTTATCGTCCCAGTCTCGTTTATTAGTCTTCACGAGTTTCGATAGGATCTTGATGATCGTCTTGTTGAAAGCCTCGGCTAATCCATTCGCAGTGGGATAATAAGCCGTCGACAAAACATCTTGGATCTTGAATTTGTCACAGAACCTGATAAAGGCATTGCTAATGAATTGCGGACCGTTGTCGTGGATAATCCGCCTCGGCACGCCATGTCGGTAGATAACATGATGCTTGATGAAGTAGATGACGTTGTTCATCTTCACTTCTTTAAGCGGAATTACTTCAGCCCACTTTGAAAAGTAGTCCGTAATGGCGAGAATAAACCGATCGCCTTTAACTGAAGGAGGAAAAATAGGCCCGATAACATCCATGCCCCATGTCTCGAACGGCCAAGACGTGGTTGACGTGTGTAATCGCTCTGGTGGTTGGTGCATATAATTCGCATGCACTTGACAAGCGTGACATTCTCGTGCGTATTCGACTGCGTCACGTACCATCGTTGGCCAAAAATATCTCATTCTTCTGATTCGATCATACAGCTTGGGACCAGGTTGATGCGCACCGCATTCTCCTTCGTGTGCTTCCTTAAGAACTTCTTTTGCTTCCTCGTTCGAAAGGCATCGGAGTAACAAATCATCATACCCCCGGCGATATAACGTACGGGTCTCAGTATTATAGAAGAATCGTGGTGCTCTTCGGCGAATAGATTCTCTTTCTTTTACGTCCTCTGGCAAGATTCCATATTGGACGTAGTCAATGATGGGAAAACGCTAATCTCGGGACTCAGACCCGATTTGAATTGACTTCACCTCTTTGGCGTTTATGTTTCTGTCATCTTCCTCTTCGATATCCATACTGTATATGGGTATACAGAGTTGATGTGATCTCACTGTGACTAGCAGTTCAGTTTCAGGCGGCTGCGCGAGTGATACTGCTAGTGCTGCCAGTGCATCCACATAAGCATTCTGGAGACGTGGGATGTATTCGATAAAGAATTCTTCGAAAGACTCCGCCATTTTGATGGCCTCCTGGTGGTATGGGATTAGGTCTTGGTTCCTAACTTCATACTCTCCACGGATTTGGTTGACGATCAGCTGAGAATCCCCAAAAGCTCCGAGATATTCAACCCCTAGCTCCTTGGCGAAGCTGAGTCCAATGAGGAGCGCATTGTATTCGGCTACATTATTAGAACATGGATCTATCAGAGAGTAAGCTCGAGGCATCACATGCTTCCCCGGGGAAACTAAGACAACTCCAACTCCGGAAGTGACCTTAGGACATCCGTGGGTTACTGCTTTATTAATTGCTCTCGAAGCACCATCAAAATATAGTTGCCATACTTGTTGATGCGATGTGGTGTTAACCTCGTGGGTTTCATCTGGCAAGTCATCGTATACTTCTGCTGTATCTGTTGTCGGGCTTGCCGCCAAAAGATCACAAATCGCTTGTCCTTTGACCGACTTCTGCTCTTTGAAGTGCAGATCATACTGGGACAAGAGAAGGGCCCATTTCGCTAACCGCCAATTCATCGAACCCGGTTGCGTCATAAAAACTCGTACTGGATTAACATTAGAAATGACGTAAATCGTCTGCCCAACCAAGTAATGTCGCATCTTCTGTACTGCGAATACTAATGCGAGACATTCTTTCTCGATCATCGGATATCGAGACTCGGCGCCAATCAAAGTCCGACTTAGGTAATAAACTGCCTGTTCGTGACCATTATCATCATCTTGTGCTAATAAAGCACTTATCGAATGGTTCATCGCCTTGATGTAAATCAAGAACGGTTTACCTGATTTTGGTGTGATGAGAACAGGAGGGTTCGTGAGGTATGTCTTGATATCTTCGAGTGCTTTTTGGCAGGCGTCATCCCAAATAAACGTTACACCTTTCTTGTTGAGTTTAGAGAAAGGTTGGCATTTCCCGGAGAGATTTGAGATGAACCACCGGATGTAAGCTAAACGCCCTTGCAATCCTCTGAGTTCTCTTTGATTTCTAGGGGGTTGCAATTCATTTATCGCCTTCACCTTATCAGGATCGATGTGTATACCTTTAGTGGTGACGACGAATCCAAGGAATTTTCCGCTGGACATTCCAAGGAAGGATTTTGTGGGATTCATCTTCAACTGATGACTCCGCATGAGATCAAACATCGTCCTCAAGTCTTTGATGTGATCTTCTTTGTTGCGGCTTTTCACCACCAAATCATCAACGTAGCATTCAACCGTTTTCCTGAGGTGCTTCTGGAAAATCTTAGTCATCACTCGTTGGTATGTGGCACCTGCATTCTTCAAACCAAAAGGCATCACCGTGTAGCAGAAGACACCGAGGGGTGTTCTGAACGCTGTATGCTTCTCATCATCGAGGTGCATCTTGATTTGGTTATATCCTGAAAAACCGTCCATAAAAAACATTCTCTCGAATCCGCACGTATTGTCGATGATGACGTCCGTGATTGGGAGAGGAAAGTCATCTTTCGGACATGCCGCATTCAGGTCTCTGAAATCGATGCATATTTTGATCTTGTCATTTTTCTTCATGACTAGGATGATATTGGCTAGCCAGTCTGGATGTTGCTCCTCTCGGATAAACCCTGAATCGACCAGTTTCTTGACCTCTGCCTCGATGGCTTCCATAATCTGTGGACGAAACCGTCTCTGCTGTTGTTTGACGGGTTTAGCATCCGACTTGATATCGAGGCGGTGCATCGCCACATTAGGATCGAGCCCTGGCATATCCTCGTAGTTCCAGGCGAAGACGTCGATGTATTCCCTGATCAAGGCAATTAATTCCTCCTTCTCATCTGGGGGAAGACTATCGCTGATGAATATGGGTTTCGGGTTGGCCTCATCACCCATATTAATTTGGACAATTTTGTCCTCAGTAGGGGGGTTCTCTTTGTTCAAACCTGTCTCCGTACTGCAGGTTCAGATGATGGACCCATGGGTCTTCCCACGTTGGCATCTGCTCATCGTCTTCCATCGTAGATGGATCAGCTGAAGTCATGTTGGACATTAAGGTTTTGAATACTTCCCCCAAACTTGCATCGGAGTCCCATCCTGAGGAATCTGCCGAGTATCCATCCTTGGTTTTGTTAGCAATCTGATTAATGATTTGCCAACCACACTCGTCATCAGATGAGGATGCGTAGCCTAAGCCTCTTTTGTGACGGTAATAATTATCTGGTTTCCCTTTTAGTACATATGCCGCTTTGACAGGGAAACGGGAACCTCGATCGAAGTATAAGCCTTCTCTGAGTGTGAAATCATATCCTTGCTTTTTCATGAGTTTACGCACTTCCAGACTGTACTTAGATAAATGCAGACCATATTTGTCTTTATCCTCGTCTTCTCTTAGGAAATGATCTGGCAACGGAAGATTTTCTCCTTCACCGTAAACCAGTTCTTTTTCGCCTCCTATTCTGCCAGGGATAATCAGGGTTGTCCCGAAAGAATGCTGAGGGCTTTTCTTTGCTACATAAGATGATCGGAGCGGCATATACAAATCTGGACTATCATACAATCCCTTTAACGTATCATCAAGAGACAAGGAGTACTCTAAATCATGATTTATTTCAATATCGGCAAGTTGCCAATTATAACCGCCATCTGACGATTGTTCATCGTCAAGATTGATTACAAAGGGTACAATGTAATTTAAAACAAAACCACCATTGTAATCGAATCCGGCCTCGGAATCAGCTTCTTCTCTGCGTCCATGCCTTGGAGCGATGGTTCTGTATCGGATTCGTTACCATAAAGGAGAGAATCGGTGAAGTAATTCTCATACCCTTTGAATGGTTGCTTATCCACGACCACCGTCCGGACTCTTCCATCAGTGTCGACATATTTCAAACACTGATGTAGAGTGGAGGGAACTATAACGTTACTATGGATCCAAGGCCGACCCAGTAGTAAGTTATATGATGTTTCCGCATCAATCACGTAGCACGTGACCTCCGTCTTTAGATCGCCCATTTGGCACTTTATTCGGATCTTCCCCAAAGGCCTTGACCCGCTGGTGTTGAATCCATAAATCACTGTGCCTGTAGACGCCAATTTGCTGACTAGAATGCCAAGGCTATGCATTAGGCGGAGCGGCATAATGCTCACAGCGGAACCCGGATCCACTTGGATTCGGTTGACTTCACTGGAACCAATGTACCCGACAAAGTACAGGGGCCGATCATGGTTTGAATTCTTCGTCTGCATGTCCTCTTTGGTGAAGGTGATGCAGGGGATGTTCTTAGCTGCCACATTGCACTGTTGAGATAGCAATTCCAGTTCTTCAGGTGCCGGCTTGATCCGAGTGAGGAACGCTTCGGAATCGGCCAAGGCCTCTTGTAAGGCTTCCCTAGTCTCTTTGGACAACCGCAGCAACTCATATAGCGTTATCCATACTGGGATATTAGCTAACTGAACCATGATATCGAAACTACACGGAGTATTTGAACTTCCCGGTTTATCCCCTCCAATTGGACGATTGAAGCGAGACTGCTTCGGATTCTGAACCTCTTGGGGTCCTTTTTCTTTCTGCTTATCCACCGGCTGTCGTCGAGCCTCTTCAACCGGTTTAGGGACTACAATCACCCCCAGCTCTGTGAGAGTCTTGGCTGGTCCCCGTTTATTCACCCCCTGCTCAGCTAACTGATCATTGGGCAACGGATAGTTGAAGTGGTACTGGTTCCCGCTTCTGGTGGCGAAGACTTCTTGTTCATCTTCGGAAAGTGGGAAAGCTGGGATTCTTTCGTCATCTTCTCCTGGGATGGCAGAGACTTCGCAACAGGACTTCACTTTCCCTTTTGACTTCTTCTTGGATGACGATCCGGCCCATTGTTCATCTTCAATTAGGTCGGGGTGAACCCAGAGAATTTCGCCGTTTGGGGCTGTGTGTGGCACTAGTCCTTTTTGGCGTTGTCCATGTGGGTCATCATTCACCGTCTTCATCCCGACTTTGGTGACGCGTTTTGGCTCGAACCATATTGTGGGCACTGATCCAAAGCTGATTGACACCGCATTTGCTCCCATATTCTTAGCAGGTTTCGGGGTTATGACCCCTACGTCGATTAACGCCTGAATCTTATCCTTGAGGTGATAGCATGACCTCGTTGGGTGGTGGATCGCTCTGTGGTACGCACAGTACTTCGGGTCCGTCACCTTGGTGGCCCCTTCATGATCTACGATCGCCGGCAACTGGATTTTGTTGTTCTCTAACAAGTACTTGAAGATGCCGGGAACTTCATCATCCTTGAAGGAGTAGACTTTGGGAAACCTCGGCTCCGAAGACTTTTGCTTCTGAGACCGTTGCTGCCAATGTGGCTGCGATTGTTGTGGCGCTCGTTGTTGCTGCTGTTGCTGAGCTTGCAATTGAAATGTTTGGTTAGCATCAACAGCATTAACCTGAGCCTTACCCTTCCCTTTTGGGGCAAAGTTCTGTTTTGGAGGATTTGCTGTCGGTTGGCCTCTCTTCGCTTTCTTTCTCCTGAGGAATCGCTCAGCTTGCTCCCCTCGGACCTTCAGATCTTTCCACGTCTTGGATGGTGCTGTGCCCATTGCTTCCAACACGTCCAACGAAAGGTTATTGTGGCATTTCTGGAGGATGAACTCCTCAGAGATCAGGTCCCGGCAATTCATCGCCTTGTTTCGGAACCTTTTGACGAAGGTGTCGACCAACTCTCCGTCCTTCTGCTTCTCATCGAGCAACGATCCGATAAATATCTCGATGTTGTCGTCGAAGAAATTGGTGAGGAACTTGGTCTCCATATCCTCCCAGCTATTTATGCTGCCTGGCTTGAGGCGGCGATACCAATCGAAGGCGGCTCCGCGAAGAGTGCCAACGAATGATCGCACCATCAGAGGATCGTTACCAGAAATTACCCCTAAATGCGATTTAAAATAAATCAAATGCTGAGTTGGTGAACCCATCCCATTAAACGGCGTGAAATTAATTAGACTGAACTTCACCGGATATGGGATTGATTCCCACTCTCTTGGGTATGGACAAGGAATGCCTGTCTTTTTCGTCTCTTGAGCAGACATCAATGTATTAATTTTGCTCTCGAGATTTTTAATTTTTAGGCTTTCACCTGTGTCTTCGCTAGCATTCTCGTTACCAGCCCCTGCATTGATGGGAGGGTTATTGGTATTACGAGCTTCATTTGTGTCCTCATCTTCCAGGTTGTTCTGGTTATGACGACTTGGTTCGCCTTGTTGGTTCCTCAATGCTTGGATCTGTTGGTCATGCATCTCTCTCATGTTCTGCATGGCCATCTGCATTTCAAACCTAAAGCTTTCTTGTTGTTTGGCCATGGCTTCTTCGAGCATCTTGGTCACTTGCTCCGCGCTTATCATGAACGACTCACAGGGCTGTCCTTCGCTGGACACGGTGTTGTCAGATGCAATTGCCGAGCCGGCATCCGATTCTTCATCTCCCGAAGGTACTCTTGTGCGAACCCTACCGTAGGTTCCTCGCTTGATGGCTCCAGACTGTAAACGGGTCATAGGCCGGGATGCTTGTGGAATCGACTCAGGATTATTCTGTGCCGATGTCCTTTTGCTAGTCATGTTAGCGGTGACCCTTGGAAATTCTCCTTCTTCGACCACCGTTCTTCATCTTCGGAAACGCCTAGACCTTAGCTTTAGCGCTTCAACGCTGAGTCTTTCGAACACCGAAACTCTCTCGGGGACCGCCTTGACACAGTTGCACTCAGACAGTACCGTCCGAATGAGCTTTGAACAAGGGCACTGAGTTTCGAGTCTTCGAGGGCTTCTCTTTCTGGATTTACTCGTACCCCCAACACGATAGTATAGCTCGTCCGTTTGAAAATCGGAGCAACCTATCGTGTGTGGGCATGATTTCTCAGGTATAACGTCATCGTCATCGGACAACAACGTTTCCTTCTGAGAATGAACTGCCTTTTTCGGGCTTTCGAGAGTCATACCTTGAAACGCGTCTTTGTGGGTGTGAATCTTCGGCGGGCTCTTGCACTTCGATGCGCAAAGTTGTGCGCTTGGGTGCTACCATTTTCTCAAAATGTTGAGGGTTGTGGCGACCCCCAGCATGTTGAATCGTTTGGGACTTCTTCATTGGCCCCAACCTTTCTTGGACTGGAGCTTTGCCTCGTTCCTTGGGAAGTGGACCGAGACGCTCCAAAACTAAGTTCCTTTTCTGGGACGGTCCTGTGGGATCTCCCGGAACAATTGTGGAAGTCACTGGCGGTTTGGATTGGTTCGCCGGAGGTTGAACTTTCAGAGGCTGCAGTTGTTGCTCCTTGGTCTGAATCGCCGCTTCAGACTTCGGCCTCCAAACTCTGCGAGTTGGTGGTGGCTTCTTGACCACCTCCTTCTGCAGCTTCCGACGGGCTTCTTCGGCTTTAGCCCGAGCCTACGCTGATAATGCGCGGCGTTTACGGATACGCTCCTCCAGCGTCAAACGGTTTCGTTTAACTCGGACCCACTCCATTGTTGATGGCTTGGAGGAACCACCCTTCATTTATTGTTAAGGCTGTTTGCCTCGTTTGTTCTTCAGATCCGCGTTGTAGCGGACCCCGTCAACAGACTCCATAGCCTTTGCGAATTGTTTCGCAAGACGTTGACGCTGCCTCTGGCGAGCTCTCTTGGAGAGAGTCACCACACCTTCAATGGCGGATTTGACCTGCTTAGAGGTCGGTGGAACTTCACCCAATGCAACTTCGGCGTCAATCGGGGTGGAGTTGTCATTGGTGGCTTCAACTTCTTCGCACCAACGAACCTTTCTCCTGGAGGAGAACTTCTGGGATTTCTTGGACTTACGGGGGGAGGTAGATCCAGACGAGGACACGTACTCCTCATACTTCTGCTGGTCGAACTCATACTCGACCTCCTCCACGACCTGGATCGAGATCCGTGGCTGCGACGCTCCAATCTCGGCAGCGAGATCGATGGCTCCCACTGTGGTCGCCAGATTGTTCGCGGGAAAAACTGATGGTTTCTTCATTGACGATTCCATTGCACTCTTAAAGAACAACTTTTTGCGTTACAGAAAGATCCGATCTTTTTATAAGATCCGGTTACAATGAAAATCAAACAAAAAAGAAAAAAATTACAACTTTTCTCTTTTTTACCGAACAAATCACGAGCTCCTGTTATCCGATCACTCGCTTGTGTGGGTTGTTTGCCTACGTCGGGGTTATTTGCCGTGGACTACCGCGTGATCTAGATCCAAGCAGATCTACGTGATATTACGGGTATTATTTCACCAAGGAAATAATAGCCGGAGGGATTGTTTCACCAAGGAAACAACCGCTCAAATCTCAGGATCAAAGACCAAGCTTTGATCCAAAGTGTAGCAACGTAGATCTGAGATCTCGTACTTCTTGAACTCCTACCTTTTGTGATGCGTGTGCTCGCCAAGAATCAGATCCGAATGTCCAAGTCTTCAAGCCTTCAAAAACTCAAGCGCGAGGTCTCAATCCGGCAGAGTTTCGGCTCTTCAGAAATCCTCCCCCAAAAGGTCCTCCAAAATGATGAACCTAAGTGCCTATTTATAGGCACCCAGATCTGTGCAGTTGCACAGATTTGGGCGGCCACCTCAGGGTGGCTCGGCTTTTGCCGAGCCCCCTGAGGGTGTTTTCCGTCGTTTCCCGTCTTCTGGTCCTGTATTCGATTTATCCGGACTTTGATTTGACAGTCCGGGTCTTCATTTGGCAGTAAATCCGCCTTGGTGTTTGAGTCCAAATCCGTTTTATGGTTGGACGACTCATTGACTTCCCGAATCGTTGGATTGGTTCTGCACGCGAACGTATTCTGTTGCTTGTGTTCAATTCGTTGACCTCGTCGCCTCGTCACTCGAGCGTTCGTTGATTTGTCGAATTATCGTGCCGAGCTGTGCTAAGGGACCTATAGGTAATTTTATACGCCTACAGGACCCACAGGTTATGAAGGCATCTTAGCATAATATCTATAAACCTCTATAAAGGGGGATGGGGGGGTAGCTCATGAAGATGGGGAGGCTTTCAGAGGGTGAAGTGAGATCCTCTATTTAGAACTCCCTCTTGTTCTCTCTTTTAGGTTTTAAGTCTTTATTTTGAGTTTGAGTGAGGATTGCTTTGAAGTTTTCTTTTGAGTGTTTGTAAGATAAGTGTGTACTAGTACTACTACTCCGGTGCTGAGCAGTTCGTCAACGAGCTACCGGTTTGTATGTTTTTAAGTTTATTTTCCGTGAAGTATGTAAGCGTCTCTTGTTAATACTACTACTTAGTTTGCTTCTGTCATTACCGTTCATTATTGTTCATGCCATTACTGTTCACCATTACTGTTTATTACTATTCATTATTGTTTTTTCTTTTCTTTTTGATATACATGTGAACGAAGAAGAAGATATAGCTATAAATAATATCTATATCCTCTCCTCCGTCTACACAGTATTCCTCACGAGCTAGCTCTATCATATCAAGGCTAAAACAGTCCTGGTCACGATTGGTATCAGAGCCAAGTTAGTCGGTAGTGGAGTCAGCCTGCGGTAGTGAAACCTAAAACCCGGCTCGTCGGTGTATATCCCCGTGAAAACAGCTTACTCCTTAATACTAATGCTCATTCTACAATAAAACAATTGTAGATATTTGTAGTAAAAAAACTACTACAATATTGTATGTTTAGTTTATAATAGCTTTAATTTTAAGCATTTTTATGCTTCATTGCTTACATTGAATTGAATATTAATTCTCTAATATTTCTAGTATGATCTGGAAATCTCTAGCATTTTTAGTACTCTTTCTTAGTTCTCTCTTTTCATACTGTAGTCGCGACTTACACAACTTTGTTCTGTGTTCATCCGGTGTTGTTTACTGGTGAGAATTCTGCGAACTTTTTAGAGTTGCTACTATTTACTTAATATCTAGCTTGTTTTCTTAGCCTCTTTCTTAAGTCTTCATTTCCTTAACTAGTGGTCGCAGTTTACACGCCTGTTAGCTGAGTGTGTCTAGGGCTCTTTCATCCGTGTTTATCCCTTTGTTGTTAACAGGTTAAAGTCATAAAGTTTTCTTAAGATACCTAAGTTTCCAAGCTATCCTCCCTCAAATATAAAAATTCTATATGTCAGAACTGTAAACTCTAAAAATCACATCTTTGTAATAACAAAGAAAAGCCTAAAGAGATTAAATACAACCTTGAGTCAACAAGTATAAATGTTACTGAAGATTTTAACAATGAACCATCCTTTTGAAATCGATAAAGAATTCTTAAGGTAAGTTTTTAACTCTCAAAAAAATAGAGACAAAAGGAGTGGTTTTTTCAAACATACGGAGAAGGTTTTAGATCATCCATTAGAGCCTTATACTATGACTTCATGCGAACTATCAAGCAAAATATACTTTTTTTCCTTATGGTATGAAGCTATATATTTAGAAGATCTAAAACACTCTCTTAAAAATTTTCCTATTGAAATTTGTTTTAAAAATGGTATCCAATACATGGAAGACAAATAAGGATAAAGAAATAGAATCTTTACATCCACCTTTTGAATCAAAAAAGTAGAAAAAGAAAATGTTAAAGCTACCCCCATCACAACTCTTGAATATACTAGTAACATAGCCAAACAAGAAAGTATCGCCCTTGTGACTAAACAAAATAATTTTACTAATATTCACCTTCAGATAATAGGGAAACAAATAGATAGAATTGAAGATATGATTCTTGACATAAAGAGACATCTGACTCACCCAATAATTATACCACCTTTTTCTCCTTAGTCTTTCACAAATAATATTAAATTAGGAAATAATAAACCCTTTAGACATGGTGAACAAATGAATGATCTTAATGAAGAATTAACTAAGAGATTAAAAAATATGAGTAAAGAAAAATCCCTTGCTATCAATGTCCTATCCGACCTTGAATCTCAATTCGATGAAATGTCTAATTATAAGCCAGATCATGATTTTGAAAAACGTCTAAAGATTCATAATATTAAAGAATATCCATACTCTTCAAATAATACAAGAAATTACTATAGGAGACCCACTCCTGCCGATATGCAATTCGAAGAAATTAATAACCATAAAATAAGTTTCGATGGTAATTCTTTAGTTGAATGGAATCTTGACGGTTATACTGAATATCAAATAATACATCTTTTAAAAAAAATGCTTATATATGTCAATGCTTGTAGACAACAAGGTAATCCTGAAAAAGATATTGCCAGTAGCTTTTGTTCATCCTTTTCTGGTCAATTGCAAGGATGGTGGGATCTGTACCTTATTAATTCACAAAAACATAACATTCTAAATAGTTATAAAAACACTCAACTCAGAGAACCAATTCTTGATAAGACAGGACAAGTAATTAATGACGCAGTTTATACCCTGCTACTAGCAATATATCATCATTTTTAGAACTTGTCGATAGCTTCCAAGATAAAGTTAAAGAATAACTCATAAATTTTAGATGTAAAACCCTTACAGACTATAAATGGTATAAAGATGTTTTTCTATCAAAAATTTACCAACAACATGATTGTAACAATCCCATTTGGAAAGAAAAATTTGTTTATTGCCTTCCACCATTATTTGCCGAAAAGGTTAGAGAATCTCTTAAAGAACAATGTAATGACCGCATTCTCTATGATCAAATCCCATTTGAAGAATTAGTCAAAAAGGTCAACACTGTTGGTTTAAAACATTACAACGATGTTAAAATTAAAAACCAACTAAAAAATCAAAACCTCTCAGGTAAAAGGGAATTGAGAGATTTTTGCTATCAATTTGGTTTTCAAATGGAAAATTTAGGAATAAAAAATAATCCTAAAAATTACAGAAAAACACAAAATCCTAGAAATAATAAAATTGAAAGAAAACCTCCTAAAAGGAACTTTAGAAAAAATGCTGCAAAGACTCCTACATGTTATAAATGTCAAAGGAAGGGACATTATGCTAACAAATGTTTTCAAAAGGACATTAAAAAGCAAGTTAATGAGTTAATATTAAAACCTAATTACTTTACTAAGAAAAAAACTAAAAACCTAATTACTTTACTAAGAAAAAAACTAAAAGACTTATTAATTCTTTAAATCTTAATTATTCATCTAGTGATGAGTGTGATAATCTTTACACTTCTGATAAAGAAAATAGCTTTGATTCATTTACAACGTCTTCTAATAGTTCTTCTGAATTAAACACTCTAGATGAACATGAACAATTCATTCTTGAGACCATTAATACTATTACCGATCCTCAACAAAAGGGATTCCAGTTAAAAAAAATATCTTGAGATGGCTAAAAAGAAAAGAAACGACTCTTCTATTTTAACATTTCAGTCTAATAATAAGGCATCTATCGAAGATCTTAAAAGGGAACAAAAAAGTTAAATTTCAGCTTAAAAATCATAAGCAAGAAATAAATATTTTAAAATCCCAGCCAAACAACATAGAATGTTCTAATAAAATTAATACCATAGAAAAAATATATTAAACAAAAGTGGAAATGTGAAATTATTCTCAAAATTCAATCTTGTTTCACTGTCAAAGATATTGCTTTAATAGATACTAGAGCAGATCTAAACTGTATTAGAGAAGGCATTGTTCCTTCTCAATACTTTGAAAAACCAACTTATGGAGTTAGTTCTGCAAGTGGTCAAAGTCTTAGTGTTGAATATAAACTTTCTGATGTTCATGTCTGTAACCAAGGCTTATGTTTAAAAACATCATTTCTTTTGGTTAAAGATTTAAGACAAGGTATTATTCTTGGTAATCTTTTCATTAATTTACTTAAACCTTTTTCTGTAGATGATGAGGGACTCTATTTTTATACTAATGGGTTTAAATATTCTATTAAGTTTAACAACGCCCCTAAAAAAGCTTATCTTAATCATTTGATCTCTTCCTTATCTCATAAAGAAAAATTCCTTCAAGATAGTTCTGATGAAATCAAATTAGGAAAAATTGAAAGATAAATTAATGAAAACCATTTTAATGAAAGATTAAAAC
>BQKN01062155.1:43057-59237 GCA_022839385.1 Asparagus kiusianus
GTTTAGAAAAAAACATGTTGTCAACCTTCCTTATGAAAACGATTTTTCTGAAAATAAAATTCCTACCAAAGCTCGCCCGATACAAATGAGTTAGAGACTTTTAGATATATGTAAACAAGAAATTTCTAATCTACAAAATAAAAATTTGATCAGACCCAGCTCTTCTCCTTGGAGTTGTGCAACTTTTTATGTTGAAAATACTTCCAAACTTGAAAGAGACGTTCTTAGATTAGTTATCAACTTCAAACCTCTTAATAAAGTTTTACAATGGATTCATTATCTTATCCCAAACAAGAAAGATCTAATCAAGCGATTACAAGGAGCAAAATTAGTTTCAAAATTTTGATATGAAATTAGGATTTTTGCAAGTACAAATTGCTAAAAAATATCATTACAAAATAGATTTTACTGTCCCATTTGGTCACTATGAATGGAATGTTATGCCATTTGGCTTAAAAAATGCCCCCATTTGAATTTTAGAAAATAATGAATACAATTTTTAATCCTTACACTTCCTTGATCATTGTTTACATTGACGATGTACTTGTTTTTTCTAAAGATATCGATCAACATTGGAAACATTTACATATATTCTTTAAAATCATTAAAAGTAATGTTAGGTAGTCTCATCTTGAAAAATAAAACTTTTTCAAACAAAATACAATTTTTAGGATATTCTATTGATAAAGGTACCGTTTCTCCTATCCATAGAGTCATTGCCTTTGCTGGTAAATTTCCTGATGAAATAAAAGAAACTAAACAATTATAGAGATTTTTGGGTTGTTTGAATTATGTCATAGATTTTTATAATGATATTTCTTATGATAGAAAAATTCTTAATGATAGGTTAAAAAAGGCATGTACTGAATGGACAGAAAGACACTCTGAAGCTGTTTAAAGGATAAAAACTAAAGTTAAATATTTAGCTTGTTTATCTCTTCCTGATCCAGCAGCTTTTAAAATAGTAGAAACCAATGCATTAGATATTGAATATGGTGGCATTCTTAAACAAAAAATTAGCAATAAAGAAGTTCTAGTTGCCTTTTCTTCTAGTACTTGGAACGACACTCAGAAAAATAATTTAACAATTAAAAAAGAAATGCTTGTTATTGTTCTTTCTATCAATAAATTTCAAAGTGATTTATTAAATCAAAAGTTTTTACTCCGAATCGATTGCTTGTCTACCAAATATGTTATCAACAAGGATGTTCAAAATTTAGCATCTAAATAAATATTTGCCAGATGATAAGCTATTCTTACTGTGTTTGACTTCGATATAGAATTTACCAAAGGTGATAATAATAATTTGCCTGATTTCCTCTCCAGGGAATTTCTACAAGGATATGACCCTATCAAAATTTCATCACCAAAAGACTCTTCTATATGAAAGAGAGAGAGCTTCTCATACTTCCTTAACACAAGAAAAAAGGAAGCTTACTCTCAATTTTATCTAAAAACATTGGATAAACTTATCATCCTTGAAAATTCTGATCAGACTTTATTTCATGTAGAAATGGCAGCAAAAGTTTTGCCCAAAGACTATTACTATGTTCCGACAATGTTTGGTAAAACTACCCATTACTATGAGAAGATCCTTAAAGAAATAGAAAGTGCATTTGCTCATCATAGATATCGAGGAAAAGAATATAATTACTCTCGATTAGGAATATATCATATTATTCCATTAAATGAATGGAACTCATTTGGAAACCCTAATGTTCCTCTAAAGTTTAAAGAAAAAACTCAAATCGGTCCTCAGCAATACAATTATTGGGACTATCAAGCTGCTTGGGAGCATGTTCTGTATATTCAAAATCATCTAGGAAAACATTTATGGTAGATACGATTTATGAATCAAATGAGTCTACCAAATTGGTTTATTAAAACCTTCTGAGCTAAATTTGGAGCCATTAAAGAGATAATGCCAAAAGAAATCCTTAAAAAACAAGGAAAAAATTTATCTCCACATATCTCCACAAGATATGCTTCAAATATCTATGGAATTTGGTCTCCCTTGGATTATGCAGTGGGATTGGGATTGTATTATAAATAGTGACCTCCCAGATTATTTCGCAAGAAGTATTTCAGTATAATGGTATGATCGTTGGAATATCACCAACTACCTAATTGGAAGAAAAATCTCACTACTCCCAGAATATAGTACAGAATATGGATTTTGTCACATCCTAAAAGATCTGATATAAAGACTATCCAAGAAAACCTATACGATAAATTCATGCTATAATATCCAAATGCAAGTGAAGAAAAATTGAAATAATTAACTTATGACGAAATGCTAATGATACTAGCACCTATGGATACTGCATCTTCTACTTCAAACCTGCTGATACATCAGAGCCTGTTAAACTAAGAAGAACCAGAGCTTGAAGACACTCCTATGGATGGTGAAGATAACAATGGTGATGACTGTTTTGGACTTATATAAAATATGTCATTAACTTATGGTAAATCCTGTATATGATTAATTATACGACTTAAATACCAAGTAGATCAAATCCTATCAATATCTTTTTCTAGTTTAAAATAATTAACTTTAATACAAATTTTATTTACAGCTAAAAGCAGCAATTGCAGATGAAATAACAGCAGATATGACTACACATTGTCTGCTACTTTGATTCCCTCTTTGGAGACTTAAGCATGAAGGAATTTTTACCAAAAGGCTACTCTACCTAACCTCTTGTAGGTTTTTGACCGGACCACCTTCAGAATTATCTTTATTAGGAGGAGTATCAGCAAAGTTAGTTTCATCCACCTCTTGGTCACTATCAACCTCAGTTATCCGAATAGGTATAGTATTACGCCGGCTAGACTCAACCTTTTGACTTGATTCCGGTTGTTGTAGATGTTGTTGAGCCTACAAATCCCTCATCTGTTGCATCGTCAACTCCATCTCTTTTTTTATTTCAGCTCTGATCTCTTCTCGTTGCTTAGCCCAAGCTTCTTGCAACATCTGGGCTAACTGATCACGTGTAAATTTGAATGATTCCCTGGCTTGTCCTACACTAGACATCGTATCATCGGAAGCAAGTGCATAGTTAGTATCTGAAATCATCTTCTGAAGATATTCCTTCATGCATCCTCTTATAATCTCTGCGATGGTTGGCTCTTAACTGTAATTGTGACATCTTTTGAGAAAGACCTCGGCCAACCCTTCCTCCTGGAGAGAAATCAGAATCAGAATTGGTGGCACGTTGTCTTCTTCTATCTGTCATATTGATGGTGACTTTAGGGGAATTCATCCTCTTGAACAGCAAGCTTCTTGCGAAAACGTTTCGGCTTGGGCTTTGATGTTTCGGTGGAAAGTCTCTGAAATATAGAAACTCTTGGCGGAACGGCTTTAGAGTAACTACATTCATACAACACTGCTTTAATAAGCCTCTCACATACACAATGAGGATTTGTTTCTCGAACAATCCTCTTCCGTGATTTGTTTCCTCCCTTAGTTTGATAGTACAGCTCGTCAGTATAGTAACCAGAGCAACCTATCTTCTGTTTTTATGTTTGAACCTTGTTGACATACCCAGGATAACTTATCGTCGCCTCTGAACGATCCAAGGTTATATGTTTAGATCCACCCTATTGAGGGCATGGAGTCTTTACAAGCCCTAAACGAGAGGAAATTGGAGTTTTCCCCTCCTGGGATTGCTTTGTCCTGATAGGAGGATATTTACGACCCCCAACGTAAGAATTTACTCAAGGTTCATTCACCGGACCCAAGCGTTCTTTGACTGGAGCTTTTCCTTGATCATCAGATAAAGGACCGAGGCGATCTGCCATTATGATCCTAAATTTTGATAGGTCAAAATTGACCCATGGCTTCACTGGTGACGTAGCAGATGTGGTTGCAGTAGACAGACCAAGAATAGATGTCGATTGAGTCGAAGGAGAGGCCTTGGAAGCTTCCCTTTGGTCGAGACACTTATATGTGTCTCGGATACATCTCCTTTGTCCGAGACAGTTACAAGTGCCTCAGACACAACCCCTTTAGCCGAGACACTTATGTATGTCTCGGGTGAAGTTCTTTAGGCCGAGACACTTACAAGTGTCTCGGTTGAAGGATGCCTCCTGCCGATTTGATTTTTGCATACATTTAGATTTAGGAATCCAAACTTGACTGGTTCTTGATGATTCTTTAGACACCATTTCCTTCTTTCCTTCTCATCTTTGTTGCAAGAGAGCACGGGTACGAGCGGCGATTGTACAACGCTTTTGTATACGTTCTTTGAGGGTTGAACGAGCCTTTTTAACGAGAATCCATTCCTCTGTTGTAAGTTTAGAAGAGATATGATTGGTTTGTCATTGGGGTGACTGGACCACTTGATGTTTCCTTGACTCTAGGTTCGTATAGTAGCGAACCCTGTCCATTTGTTCCAAGGCCTTAGCCATTTGACGAGCATGACACTGACATTGTCTATGACGAGCCCTCTTTGTCATTACCAATGGGATTTGATTCAATGACTCCTTAATTGGAGAAGAGTCATTATGAGCAGAGGTGTTGCGAGTAAAATCCTCAGCAATAATCGGACGAGAGTCTTCACCCACAACATTCGACAGAGCTGAAAATTTGAAAACCTTTTTAGAAGACGAAATCTTCCTTCATGTGCGAGGCGAGAAAGATTTTGCAGATGAGGATGACAAATACTCCTCAATCTTCACTTGGTCGAATTCGTACTCAACCGTAGATTCAACTGGTAGCTTGATCGGTTGCGACACGGCGGTCTCGGCAGCGAGACCGTAAGCTCTCACTGTGGTCGCCAGCGTGTTTGCGTCAGAAATTAGTTTATTTATTGAACTCATTACAACTCATTTATTGAATATAATGAATTCTAAGGAACAAATCATTTTATAAGACTTCTCGTTACAAACAAACAACTTTCTAGAAACACACGCAATATCGTTTTGGATCGCTGCTTGTGTAGGATCTTTGCCTGTGTCGGGGGTGCGTTAGTCCATGGACCACTGAATCACAGTTTCAGATTGAATCATGAAGGCTATTTGGGAATTATTGCTTTGTTTAGAAGTAACAAAAAAAGCGAATATCTTATCGAGGTAAGATGAACACTCTTCTTAAGATCAAGTCAAAGCTTAGATCTCAAGGAATCACAAGAACTCTGAAAAAGGCTTGCATGTGATGAAGACTCTCTCTTTGTTGCTTGGAATTCCCTAAATTGCTCAAATCTCTCTGCTTACTCTGCTAAAAAATGCTCCCCCTCGTCAATAATGGTCCTAGGAGGATATTTATAGCCCTTAGGAACAATAACTGAAGTTAGAAGTCGAAAAGAAGTCGCATCGGGGACTCCCATTTTCGAGATAGTTGCAACTGTCTTAGAAGCGTGGTCAGCTTCTTATTTCCAAGACAGTTACAATTGTCTCGGAAACATGCTTCATTTCAGTCATTTTGTAACTACTTTTCCCACCTTTAAATACCATGATTTCTGCGGTTATGAGCGTGATTTTTGCTTGTACCGTCCTCCCCACGTTCACACACGATATCTGATAGTTATAGGTCCACGTAGAGTGCACAAATTTTGAGAAAACCATCGGTTAGTTCATCTTAGCTTCCGAGACAGTTGAAAGTGTCTCGGAAGCTATAGTCTTCCACATAGCTTCTGAGGCAGTTACAACTGTCTCGGAAACTATGGGTTCCCTTCATACTTCTGAGACAAATGTATGTGTCTCGGAAGCTATAATCTTCCTCGTAGTTTCGGAGACAGTTGTAACTGTTTCAAAACTGTGAGTTCCTCTTATACTTCTGAGACATGTTTTGTGCCTTGAAACTTGCTTGATGCGCTTCTTGTGCATTCTTTAGTTGATCTTTAGATTTGGATGATCCTCTTTAACTTAGATGATGATGTTTATCGCCTTCTCTCTATCTTGAGCTACATATGATAATCTATAGGCAATTTTTGTCGCCAATAGATACCCCCTCCAAAGTGTTTAAGCCTCAATCTTTTATAGAGGAGTCTGGAATATTTTGGATATGATACACTCCTACTTTGATTCATTGACTTCTCCATCTTTTAGTCTATTCAGTATTTATCGAATAGTTAAAATTTTCCCTGTACTGTGTTTATCGCTTGACCGTTGTTAAAATCTTGAACTGAAGCTATTGTGTTGATTGCTGAATTTAACTTGTGCCGTTGAATCAACGATGAACTACTCATCTTGTTCGGAAATTCGTATCTAAATTATGAATGAACTCCCGGGGATTATCCTTCGACTTAGAATCGATATGCGCCTTGTTTTGATAAAGTTATCGACGCTTTTATTGGTGTCGACCTTCATTGCGATAGAAACACAGTTTATACTCATACGTTAACTAGAGTCTACACAGTTTAGGTTTTTAAGGCAATGGAACATTGAGAATCAGTTAATACTCGTGTACTCCTTAGAGTTTTTAGGAAACAGTTTAACCTCGTGTACCCGTTGGGAGGTCCAAGGAGATGCAGTTTATACTCATATACTCATCGGAGTGTTCAAATGTGCTGAAAATTGATCGAGAATGCTTCACGGATGCAACCGACAATATGTTGGGTATGCCCTTCTTCCGAGATAGTTGTAACTATCTTGGAAGCGTGTTGGGCTTTTCCTTCTTCCGAGACAGTTATAACTATCTCAGAAAAGCGAGATAGTCACGACTGTCTCGGAAGCGCGAGACAGTCACAACTGTCTCGGAAGTGGGCAGGTGAGGGGTTTCCAGTGGGTTATAAAACCCGACCCTTGGGGCTTTTCTTCCATGTTTGGCCGCCTCTTCTAAGTTCAAAACCTCTTCAAATCTCCTCCCAAGTTGATATTCAACCCGTTCTCATTCCTTTTGGATTGAATTTATTTGGATTTCCTCAAAGGGGGTTCTAGGGTTTGGCACTTCTCTTGGATTCAAGTCTTCTTCTTTTGAGGTTCTTCCTTTCCTTTGATTTCAGGTAAAATCCAAACCCAATGGTTGCTTTTTGGGTATTATCCATGATTTTGTAGGCTTTAACCCGAAAAACCTAACTTTTTCTAGGAATTTCAGCTATAAATCATATTTTTATCATGTCTCCTAAGAGATCCCGCATCCCGAGGGGTAGATCTGCCACTCATGCAGCTGAGAAAGTGGATCCCGCTGTCGCTTCTTATGGGGGTACATCTTCTTAACTTTTTACTAATTTCAAGTTAGTATTTTTTGAATGTTGTATGTATATCCTCGTTTGCCATCCTTTGAGAGGCAGTCGTGAAGAACTGATATCCTCCTTTGTGGGGATCGACGCTAAAAGATGCTATTTTGCTTAGCCAAAACACGTCTAAAAGCAAAAGGGGTGATTTTATACTGTTCCGCATTTTTAAAAGGTCGGATATGTCGTCGTAGTGTTCGCACACGACAATGTATATTGCCTTTTATGCGTGTAATAATTAAAACCGTCTCGCCCACTGCAAGGTGGTGACTCTATCTCGTGGATTCATGAGATGAATTCTACCCCTTACTTTACCTGTAGAACATCCTTTTCAAATGAATTCCAACCAAATATATTTTTTTCAGTCCATTTTCCTTCCATGACCTTCCGTGATAGAGAGGTCACTGGTCAGAGTAGCGCTACACACTCTCGTTATGAAGGGGTTCCTCTGATTGGAGAGGCCCCTTAATTTAGCTCTGACTGTTCAGAGGATGTCTCCGAGCTTATAAGACGAGGAGATCGTCGTATACTACGTTGGCTGATTACCGATGCGCCTCTGACTCGGGACCAAGATCCTACTCAGCCTCTGAGGAAGCCACAGTACTTGTTTGGAGACTCCGTATTAGACCAGGAGAATCTTTCTTGTGAACCAGCATAATGGTTGTATGAGTGCGGTTCAGTATTCAGATATTTACCGTCAATTCCCCATCAACACTCTCTCCTGCAGTTTAGGAATTTAGCTGTAGCCCTTGAAATGTTCTGGAGATTGACTGAGGATCACGATCACGTCCACTGCGGGTTTATCGGGAAGGATGCTAAGACTCTAGGATCAAGCAACAAGAATTCCATAAGAGGGCTTCATTCTGGCATTTTAGGTCAAGATAACTTGCCTCAAAATGAGTTAATGCTCAAGGCTAATACAGTGAAAAGTCGTTTGGCTAGATTGGGAAGTGAGTTTCCAATCAAAAAATTTAGGTGTTACGGCTGGATCCACTATTCTGGGGATAAGTGGTGGACAAGGATGACTAGTTATGTGTTGAACTGTTAGGGACGTAAGTTAGCTGAAATAGGATTATTCGTTCCCATACGTGCAAGTATGCACGGGCAACAGATTAATTTCGACCAGTTCTGTGCTTTGTTTGAGATTTATAATCTAGACACAAATACTTTTCTGACCAAGAATGGAGAACTAGGGCTCCCTCTTCACGAGATGATGAACATCTCATGGCTGCCCATGGGTGATGTACCTTATCAGGAATTCTTTCCAACAGTTAGTCAGCTGAATATAATGAAAGAACGAGCTACCATGGCTTATGACACTCTATGGGAGTTGACGTGTCATTATTACACTGCTATGGCGAAGATGGAGATCAAGGCCAAGAAGAAGTCTTAGCAGATCAGCTTGAAGCAATTTGCCGACTATCTGTTTAAGAACCTCGAGAATCATTCAAGTCAAGCAGTATGTCAATTACCTCCTCTAACCCCATCAGAAATTAATAGCCTATTGGAGAAGACGAATGCTCAGACATATACTTCTCGCTTGGAAGATGGATTCCCCTATGGCACCAAGTTGAGATCATTTTTATGGCAAGCTGGCACGAGGATTAAGCCAACAACTCTTCTACCCGGGTATTTGGCTATCTGGCTAAAGTAGTGTGTGGTACCTCATCATCCTTCCGATGCGATGCTGATTGAGGTATTATATCCAACATTTCAGTTAGCGACGGGTCGTAGGCTGTCTCTTCTCCCAGCAATGGTCACTGATATTCATAGTGGGCTCCGTCACTTAGCCACTACATTTACAAAAGAGGGCACTGAGATCCCAATTCCCAAAATTGAACTATCGTACACTTATTTGATGACCTAGTTAGTTCTTCATCGACCAGACCTGATGTCAGCTCCCGAAGACGTTAATCCAGATCTCCCCTTACTATAAATTTTTGAGGAATCTAGGTGGGTAGTAAAACAATGGCAAGAGGTGTCCCGGCAATTCAAAGTTCATAAATGTTTGGAATTTTTTCCATGTTTCCCACAATTTTCCAGGACTTATAATGGCATTCTATTGGATATAGAAGAGCCGAGGCAGGACCGGACTGTATTGGATGTCGGATATTTCAGATGGCTAATGAACATCCGTCCTGGCTATCTAGTTTTCAGAGTGAAGGATGTTTGCAGCATTGAGCCATACTTACCATGCAGATTTGCTCACTAGTTCGGCTATGACCAGCTCCACGTAGGAAACCCGAATAAGCACCTCAGAGTTTGCGGGGGTCTTATCGACGGAGTGAGAGCTTTGTTGGGTATGACTATCTACGAATCTTGTTTTGACGATAACAAACCCATCTGAATGTTCTGATCTGTGTGTTGAGTTGTGCAGGTTATAGGTTGAAGCAATGATGGACTTATATATGTATTATATGTATATACAAGTATTTATATATATAAATATATATTTATGTATATATATATTATTAATATATACTTGTACATATTTAAGTATGTATCGAGTGTTATTAATAATATATATTATATTATAAATATATATGTACTTAATATATAAATATATATACATATATTTTTCAAAGCCTATTGCTTGTTTTTTTGTTGTTGCTCGACTTCATATGCAGCAAACAGAGACATAAGTTGAGCAAAGAGAAATTCCCAGGAGGCCCAAAGAATTAATTTGAATGAATCGTTCAAAGCCCAAATGATAGCTTGCTCGTCAGTCCACTCAGATTTCAAGCTCCATGATTTGGTGACCGGCTTCTGCCGGTTGGAGGCGATGCATTTTCTTCACTGTCAATCACGTGAATCAGCTCCGTGATTCTAGCGATTTCTCCATGGTTATGTAAAGCTGCTTCGAGATTCTCGCAGCAATCAATGGCTACAAATGACGCCGTCTGATTGCGATCCGCAGGCGAGGATTTCAGCGTATCGTTGTGCGCCACGTGGACACGCATGAGCAGTCCGATCAAGATCGAACGACACTGATTCATTCAAGATCTGTCTGGAGTTATAACCCGATTTGGACTTCTATTAGTGCCCAGATGACGACATTTGGCATATCCAATGGCCAGAATCAAAACTCTAAGCTGCCTAGGGTTAATAAAGCCTATTTAAGAACTGCTAATGACTGCAGGAAGGAAAAGACGCAGAAAAGAGAAGATATACAGGCAGAATACGCAGAAAATACGCAGAAGCGCAGTCTTCACTCAGAAATTCATAGAAATTCATAGAAGACTCCGTTTTGTGATCCGTCAGAAGCTGTGCGAAGTAGACTCAGAGCCGGACGACCCAGTACTGTCATTATAGCGAGTTCTGCTTCATAAAATTCCAGATCGACGCGACAAAGACAATATTGAGCATCTCTAATCTTTGTTCCTTTTATTTTTATTCGTTGTCGATCTGTATTTTTTTGCACTTTTGTTTTTGGACTCTAGATCTGTTATAGGTTGCTCTGTGGACTACGGGGTTGTAGTTCGTGAGGATTGTTAGTAGATTCAGTTGACGTAGTAGCGGTAACCACCGAATCGTGCCAAGGAGGACGATTGCGGTGGGTAGCTAGACTTACGGGGTGTAAGGGGATTGTGTAACTGTTTTGCTAGTAATTCTGGTTGCAGGACGTAGGCGTGGGGGCCGAACCTGGGTATATCTGTGTGTGCTTTACATTCTGGATACTATAATTTCTTGTGCCTGTGATTTGATTTAACTGCGTGGTTGGTTGTGTGTTTGGCTGAAATTATTTTTTTTAAAGTGATCATAGCCTATTCACCCCCCCTCTAGGCTATTCCTCGATCCAACAAGTGGTATCAGAGCCTGGTTCGGACTCTTGATCATATTCTGATTCGAGATCAGGAAAGCCTAGAATTACCATGGACACAAATGATAGTTCTTTCGCTGAGGGACAATCAACTGTTAGGCCACCCAAATTTAACGGGACTGACTATGCTTACTGGAAAGCTAGGATGAAAATCTACTTAGCATCAGTAGACTTTGAAATTTGGGATATAGTGGTTAAGGGATACAAACCACCTGTTACACGCATTCAGGATATAGACATCGCGAAGCCAGAGGATAAATGGGACATGGATGATAAAAAGTTATATTCTTTAAATAATAAAGCTATGAATGCAATTATATGTGTTTTAGACCGTACTGAATTTAATCGCATATCTCATTGTTCTACTGCGCAGGAAATCTGGCATACCCTGGAGGTTACACACGAGGGCACTTCACAAGTCAAGGAATCTAGGTTGGCGCTACTGAGTCATGAGTACGAGACATTCCGAATGCAGCCAAATGAGAGCATAAAGGAAATGTATGCGAGATTCAGCCACATCGTGTACAACTCAAAGGCGCTTGGTAGGACATACACAGAAGTTGAGCTAGTAAGGAAGATCTTACGCATACTCCCAAGAAGCTTCGAGTCGAAGGTCACTGCCATCCAAGAAGCAAAAGATCTCAACCGCCAAAGTTTAGAAGAGCTCATAGGAAACTTGATGACCCATGAGATGGAGCTCAAAGCACGTGAGATGCGAGATTCTGAAGAGAACAAGGGAAAGAAGTCGCTAGCTCTAAAGGCAGATGATGACAGCGACCAAGACTATGACGAAGAGCAGGCCATGATGGTTCGGGGCTTCAAAAAGATCATCAGAACCCCGAGGGGCAGAGTTGAAATGGCTAAGAGCCTTAATCGTTATAAACGAAATTCTTCAGCAAAATTTTCTGAGAATAATATAACTGAACCATTTGCGTGTTTCAATTGCAGGAAACCAGGACATATGAGAAACAATTGCCCATTGCTAAAGAATAATGGAAAATCAATGATGGTGACTTGGGATGATGATGGGGAAAATGAACCTGAGATGGAAGAGGCCTTCTCAACATTCTGCCTAATGGGAGACGCTGACAAGAACGACAAGGAAATTGAGGTAGAATACTATACCATGCTTGAACTTGTTTCGATTTGTGAAAATATGCATGCAGAAATAGAAAAATTTGAAGCTGACTTAAAGATGGTTCAAAATTTAAACTTTAAATTGCAAGAAGATGAATACAAGTCAACATTAAAAGCTGACAAACTTGAACATGAAAATAAACAGTTGAAAACCCTCCTTGTTAAACTCAAAGAAAAACTTGGTTCACAAGAAAATGGAATTTGTGACAAATGTTCAATGCTTGAATGCTTGAATCTGAAATCAAAGCCTCTAGAGAAATGATCAATGAATTAGATAAAGAAAAAGAGAGGTTGCAAAGTGAAAATGATGTTTTAAAAACAAAACCTGTTTGTGAAAAATCCCCAAGCTTTGAAAAAGAACTTGAAAAAGTTAAAGAAATATTTTTGAAAGAAAAGGAAGAATTTGAAAATCAAAAGAGAGCCATCGAAAAACAAAAAGAAGACCTTTTGAAAGGAGAGATTCAAAATCAAAAAGCTTTTGCTAGCCACTGCACCCTAATCGTAAACGAAAATATCTTCTTAAAATCAAAAGTCCACGATCTTGAATTAATGATACAGAAGTTCAATATTGGAAAGAAATCTTTAGACATGTTGCTAGAACATCAACTACTAGGCAACAATAGACGTGGATTAGGATACAATGCTAATAAAATTGAAAAGTCAAAAAGGAAAAATATTTCCATCGAAACGGCTAAGGGCAGAAGTGTTTTTCCAAGATGCTTTGGTTGTGGCTTTGTGGGGCACATGTATAACAACTGTACCAATAGGAACAAAAACTTAAAGTTCAAACAAATATGGGTTCCTAAAGGTACATACACTAACCCCCATGGACCTATATGGATGCCTAGGTCACAAATATCATTTTCTTCTTGTGTATAGGTTTGCTGCACGGCTAAGGAACAAAAATGCGAGTGGTACTTGGATTCTGGCTGCTCGAGACACATGACAGGAAGTGAAGACAAGTTCCTTAGCCTAGTTAAACAAACAGGAGGTTGTGTAACTTTGGGAGATAATGGTAAGTGCAATGTGATCGGAAAAGGTATTATAGGTAATGACACTTTTTAGCTTCATGATGTCCTCCTAGTAGAAAACCTTAAGCACAATCTCATCTCTGTTCGCGGGAAAAATCGTAGCTTTCATTAATTCTATTGCTCTCTTTAATAATCGTTTATCGGTTACAAAAGATCCGGTCTTTTTATAAGATCCGGTTACAAGAAATCAACAAAAATAAAAAAAGTTACAACCTTCCTTTTTTGGAACAAAACGCAAGATCCTGTTTTGCGGTCTCTTGCTTGTGCGGATTCTTTACCTGCGCCAGGGTTTATCCGTGGACCACCGCGTGATCTAGATCCGGTCGGATCTACACGATAATGACGGGTGTTATTTCACGAAGGAAATAACAGCCGCGGAGAATTATTTCACCAAGGAAATAATTGTCCGAAGTAATCGAAATCGACCAAACAAAATCGATACTCTTCTTGGGATCAAAGACCAAGCTTTGATCCAGAGGGTGATCGTGTAGATCTTAGATCTGAATTTCTCTCGAAAATCCTGCCTTATTTGGCATGGACGATCGCAAGAATCAGATCTAAAAATCAAGTATTCGAAGCTCTGAGTTCTCGAGGTTGAGTTCTCAATTCGGCAGAGTTTTCTCCCAAGAGTTCAAAAGTCCTTTCAAATAAGCCACACCTCCTCTATTTATAGGCTTTTAAATTAGATCTGGGCACAGATCTGAGCCCAGATCTGATCTGAGCCCAGGTGGCTCGGCCACCGAGCCACCAAGAGGTGGCTCGGCCACCGAGCCACCTCAAGGTGGCTCGGCTTCGGCCGAGCTTCTCTTGGTGTTTGTCGTTTTCGCCGTTTTTCCGGTTTCGCTATTGATTTATCCGGACTTCATTTGTTGACCTGATTTGGCTGTAATCCGGATCCTGATTTGGCTGTAATCCGGATCCTAATTTGGCAGTAAATCTGCTTGAGTTCGAGTCCGAAACCGATCTTGATTCGATCTTGATTCGTTCGAGTCCACTCTTGGTTGGATGACTCGTTGATTCCTCGACTCGTTAGCTTACGTATGGTTCATTAACCTCGTCGCTTCGTTAACTCGCTTCATCGTGTCTCACTTAGCTTTGAACACGCTTGGATATATCGCCTGATGGTTCGTTGGTTTGTCGAATCACCGTGCCGAGCTGTGTTAAGGGACCTATAAGCAGTTTTATATGCCTACAGATACCCCCTCCAAAGTTTTTCAGCCTCGTTCTTTTATAGAAGAGTCTGGAATGCTTTGGATATAATTGTCTCAACCTTCAATCGGTGTAACGGAACCTTGGAATGGCTTCTGTTCTTGATTCTTTCAATCCTCCAGGCTATTTGGTGCTTTGTCGAATGCTTGAAAGGGTTCCGGTGCTACATTTATTGTCTGACCGTTGTCGGAATTTTGAACTTGAAGTCGATTCCTGATTTCCTGATCTTTTTAGCTCGTGTTTGTTGTTTCAACATAGAACTGACCATCGATTGGTACTCGTAACGCGTTGTCCGGCGTTTGACATAGTTTATACTCGTAAGTCTATTGGAGTCTACACAGTTTAAGCTCTTAAGGAGTTGGAGCAGGGAGGTCTAGTTTATACTCATACACTCCTTGGAGTTATGTTGAGTTATCCTTAAGAATATTTTTAGAAAAATATTCTCTAGAAACTTCTCAACAAAAAACAGGGAATATTTTATACTCGTATACCTTATTAGAGTATTTTTTAGGTTCGAATGATCTGAACCGGCTTGATAATAGCCCAAAAAAGGTAGTAATTAGGCTCAAAAATCCTTCCAACCTCTCCAAATATATAGGAGAGGGGTTAATAGATGAGGGACTGACCGTAGGTTGATCTGAAGTCGTTTCGATGCTCGATTCAGCTTCAATTTGAATTCTGGTTCAATTCTGGTTTAAACTAGTTCAAAACTTGTTCAATCTGGTTCAACCTGGTTCAACCTGGTTCAAGACTGATTCATGCCTGGTTCAAAACTGGTTCAGTCTAGTCTGGTCTGGTTCAGACTGGTCTGGTCTGGTTCAGACTAGTCTGGTCTGGTTCAGCCTTATTTGAACTGATTTAGCTTGATCTGGTCTGGTTCAGTCAGTTCTGGTCCGGTTCAGGGCTGGTTCAAGGCTGGTTCACCTCTATAAAAGCCCCTCTTTCTCTCTCTTAGGGTCGGCCCCCCCTTGAGCTTCTTTTTTGAATTTCTCTTCCCTCAAGCTTCCTTTCTCCATCAAACCTTGATATTTGTCTTAAATCTAGGCTTCTTTTTGATCTTAGACTGAAAAATCTTCCCAAAACTTCCATATTTAGAGTTTCTCTCAGGCCCCTCGAGCACGTGGTTCGAGCCCTCTCAAGATCCAATTTTTGGTTGGGTTTTTGATCTTTTCTTCAGGTAAATTCTCCACAATCTTGTCATATTTCATATTTAATTCATCATATGAATTTGTGGGATTATTTTTGAGGGTTAGGGTTGTGATTTGATGCCCTGAGCTTATATTTCAGGGGTAGAATTTGTAGATCTGAGGGATTTAATTGCAAATAAAAATTTTAGAGTTAGGATTTGTCACCCTAACTAAAAAAAAATTATTTTTTATCTGATCCCCTGATCCCTTTTGCAGATCATCATGCCGCATATCCCGAGAGGTCGATCCCCTGCTGCGTCGGCTGATGGCGTGCTTCCATCATATGCTGGTGAGCTCTCTTTTTTAGAAACTATCCCCGTTTTTCCCTCCTTGGTGAGGCAATTGGAAAGAGCCTTGATTCTCCTTGGTGGGGATCGACGCTTTAAAGATAGGTTTTGCTTGGTCAAAACCATATCTCAAAATAAATAAAAGGGGGCGTTTTGACGCTGTATTGTGCTTTATAAGGCAGGGATATGTCGTTGACATACTCTATCTTATGAATGCATAATGTGGCCAAAACGTCTCACCCTTTATAAGACAGTGACTCTATCTTACCCATTCGTAAGATGAGTTTAACTTCTTTTACTGCCTTATATAACTGAGAGTAACAAATTTGTAATT
>BQKN01062155.1:59247-83146 GCA_022839385.1 Asparagus kiusianus
TTTTGCTTGGTCAAAACCATATCTCAAAATAAATAAAGGGGGCGTTTCGACGCTGCATCGTGCTTTATAAGGCAGGGATATGTCGCTGATATACCCTATCTTATGAATGCATAATACGGCCAAAACGTCTCACCCTTTATAAGACAGTGATTCTATCTTACCCATTCGTAAGATGAGTTCAACTTCTTTTACTGCCTTATATGACTGAGACTAACAAACTCTTAATTGCTTGTCTTCAGTGGAATACCCTTCTGGAGCGTTTTCATCCCATGCCATAGACGGGCGCCGTGACGAGTACTACTCGACCTCCGATGATCTTTCACCTATTCCGCTCACTCTTCAGTTTGCTCCGGGCACGCCGACAGAGGTTGCTCAAGCGGTGATGGAAGGTGGACATAGAGCTCTTCGACAGCTGATTATGGATGCGCCTTTCATGAAGGATACCAGCTCTGTTCAGCCTCTCAGGAAGACAGACTTCTTATTCGGCGACTCTGTTGAAGACCCTGCTACAGTATTCATTGATGCTAAACGGTAGCTTCATAAAGACGGCGAGGGTTTCCTATACTTGCCCAAGATTCCTCGTTACCGCTTGTTGACTGTGCTCAGGTATCAGGCCGTGACACGGAAGATGTCGTGGTGTTTGACGGAGGAGCACGAGAGCGTCCACTGTGGCTAAATCACCCATCAGGTAGTTCCCGGTTCGAGCAGGAGCCATATTGTTGGATTGCATCCTGGAGTATTGGGGCTGGACGCGCCGCCGCGTAACGAGTTTCTCGCTTCCGCCTCTATTTTGAAGAACCGTCTCGCTGACTTAGGACGGGAGTTACCTGCGTCGCGCCACAAATTCTATGGTTAGACTCATTCTTCAGACAGGCATTGGTGGGCCCGTATGACGAATTACGTCTTAAGCCGATGGAGTGAGGAGTTGCACGTTTGTGGCCTATATGCGGCGATTCGTTCCACCATGTATGGTTTACCCATCAGTGCCAATCACTTCTTCGCCTTGTTCGAGCTCTATAACCCGGATTCGAGCACTTTCTTGACTAGGCACAGCGAGTTAGGCTTGGCCCTCCATGAGATGCACAGGATTTCTGGTTTGCCTATGGGCAAGATGATATATCAGGAGTACTTTCTCTCCGATCGTGAGTTGACTCAGCTGATGGTCCGCATGCCCGATCGTTATGAGACTTTATGGGACCTCACGTACCACTATCACATTGCTCTGGCGCAGTCTGAGCCTTTAGCGAAGAGGACCAAGTCACATGTGAGCCTGAAGCAGTTCGCATGTTACTTGTTCAGGAATCTGGAGAGCAGTTCTGGCGAGGCTATTCGTGAGTTAACGACGCTTACTCCCTCAGAGGTTAATAAACTGTTGACGAAGACCAACGCTCATTCTTATACCATTAGCGGTCCCGAGAGTGGCTTTCCTACAGGGACCAAGTTCAAATCGTTCTTATGGCATGCGACCACGTCGATTCATTCGATGACCCTTCTTGCCGGTTTTCTCGCTATCTGGTTAAAGAAATGCGTGGTCCCGTATCAATCCGGTGACATTTTGCCATTGGAGGTGCTCTATCCAGCGGTTCAGCTTGCTTATGGCAAGGAACTTTCGCTTCTTCCAGTGATGGTAGCGAATATTCATCGAGGACTTCAACAGATTTCTAAGGCTTTCACCCAGAAAGAAGATGAACCGTCGGCTCGGATTCCTCTTACTAAAGTGGAGCTTCCATACACTTATTTGATGGCTTGGTTTGCCCTTCATCGCTTTGATATGATGTCGGCACCTAGCGTCACAGATCGCTCTGTCCCTCTGCTGCAGTTGTTTGAGAATAGCATATGGGAGTGGCGAGGATTCCCTGAAATCAAGAAGCAGCTACAGGTCCACAAGTGCTGGGCATTTTCTACTTGCTTCCCACAGTTCTCCAGCCGATATGGTGAGTGCCTGACTGACGAGGGGATGCCGAAGGGGTTTCGAACTCATCTGGATGTTGGCTGCTTCAATTGGCTAATGAATATTAGGCCGGGTTATCTGACTTTCCGGGTGAGGGATCAGTGTTTCATAGAGCCATATCTGCCTTGCCGATTCGCTCGCCAGTTTGGCTACGATCAGCTTTATGTCGGGAACCCGCGTCAGCAGCTCTTCATGGAGGTTTGGTCGACGGTCTTCGGGCATGGTTGTGGACCGTGACAGGCTGTACTGGTGCTAGGTTCAGTCTCCCAGGTGCCGAGCATCAGTTAAGGCTCACATTCTTGAGCTGCAGGTGGTTGTTAGCAGCCAATAAACCCGTCCCTATGAGACCAATTGCAGAGCTAGTAGCTAAGGAGGCTTCTCGGGATAATTCTCGTATGATTCGAGAAGATGCTCGGTCACAGAGAGTGAAGAGCAAGACTCGTCGAATCGACGAAGAAAGAGAAAAGACCTTCGATTCCACTAAAGAGGTCTCAGGTGGAGTTCCCGAGGAATACTTCGAGCGAGGTAAATCACTTATCTTTTCCCTCTGTCTTCCAGAGTTATCATTCTTGACAACCGTTTGATGTTTCAGGGACAGTGGCTGATAAGGAAGAAGGACCGCGTCCTTTTACTCGGGCGAGACCTCCGATTGTTGTCCCAGCTGCTAAGCGAAAGAAATTAGCCCACAAACTACGCGAAGACACACGAGCATTTGAGATGGACTTGGCTGGTGATGATTTCGCTAGCGATGAAGGTAATATCTACCCTATATACCGTCTTCTTAATTATTCAGAACTTCGGGCTTATGCTTTTCCATTTATATATAGGAGAACGTGAGGAAGGGGAGATGAATCTCGATCCTGCCTCGTGTGATTCTGCATTTTCTGGTGGGCCTGACTTACCACACCAGGTAGAAAAGCCTGCAGAAGCTGCCGATGTCAGGGAGACTACCAATATAGGACCCGATTCAGCGAATCCAGGTACATCTACCATTGACAGTATCCCCTTTAGATGGCAATCGAAGGAGTTGAACGATTCAGAATTCGTGCCTCCCTTAATTGTCTCTATGCTTCTTGCTCTTTTAGATAAATTACAGGAGGCAAACGTGGACCCTGGGAATGAAGAGGCTGAAATACCTATAAAAGGTAACTTATTTCCATTGGTCGTAGTCCCTTTATTCTTCCTCGCATTTATATCTTCTTGTGTCAGATTTTTCGATTGATGATTATACCGAGGAAGGTTTGCTTGTGGACACTCCTATGCTTCACTTCATATACGGCTCTCCTCAAATTGACGGCCAATTGCCTGAAGATACATTTCCTGAATCTGCACTCCCCAAGAATTCCGAGGATCGTCCTTTTGAAGGTATGTGCCTCTTCTTCAGTTAATTATAGGACTAGCCATTTTTTGACTAATGCTACTATAATTTCGTTTTGTGTTTGACAGAGGCTTTTGTTGAGACCGATCCCGTTGAGCCGGCTGTGGGACCAACTATGCCAGCTAATACATCAATAGCGGTTACACCTCCACTACCCCCAGTGACTGAAGGGGAAAGAGGTATGAATTAAGCAATTGAGAAATGTCATTTATTTCCTCATCAAGGCTTCTGACGGATCTTTTTTTTTGTAGGGCTTCCTTCTCGGCTTCATGTCCTCGTGAAAGAGTTGTTATCAGATGACGATCCTGATAAGTTCGTCGTCTGCATGGAAGTCCGCTCTTTCTTCTCCTTTGTGAATACCATGATTAGCCAGCTCGTCCACGGTGGATTTTCCTTTTGCCAGTTTAAGCCTTTCCTCGATTCTAGGATAAATTCGATAAGGGATGCAGGATGTCCGGATCTAGCGGAAGCCATGATTGATGACCTTGATTGCCTGGAGCGCGAGCTTCGGATGTTACATGAGCTCCGGGATGCAGGTGCCCCTTCTTTCATTGCTGCCGATTTGGATACCCACTTGCAGACATGGCGTGATAATCGAGTTCTTGCTGAGTTTGAGCTTCAGGTGCAGCGGGATCGCGTGGATCGAGTTGAGGCCAACCTTGCTGTCAGATCATCTTCACTTGCCGAACTTGACCATTCTATTGCCTCTTGCGGGATCGAAGTAGAATAGCTCAGAAAAGAACTTCGCGCAAAAGAGGAGACTTTGAGTATTCTTCAGATGGCTAAAGTACAAGACCAGCAAGCCCACGTTGCCTTATCTGAGGAGTTGAGATCTCTAAAGCAGAAGCTGGTTGAGATGGAGACGATTGCTGTGAAGACCTTAGCCACCACTGAGGAATCCATCAGAGCTGAATTGTAGGATGAGCTTAGGCGAGCTTACAACGAGAAGCTGCCTAAGATTAGTCAGCAGATTTTTAGCCATGGGCTCAATGTATGATTTTATTTGCTGAACATTTTGACTTTTTGATCTTCTTAGTGGAAATGTTTTTATCTTTCTCTTTATTATGATTCCTCACTCTGTTTAGAATGATTGACCATAATATTTATGGGATTTTTGGCAAACCCCCAGCCTTCAATGGATTTGATTAGTCTTTACCGACTACCGTTTGAGTCGGGCTAGCATGCGAATTGTCTAAATCCGTTCCGCATGTAACGTTGTGCTAAGAGAGTGAATTCTCTGAGACTTTGTACTATGATTTCGAATACATAAGCTTTACCATTTGTCACGGGAATTGGTTACCCGACGACACGTGTTAGGCGTTGACTTTAGGATTTTTGGCTAACCCCCAGCCTTCAACGGATTTGATTAGCCTTTACCGACTACCGTTTGAGTCGGGCTAGCATGCGGATTGTCTAAATCTGTTCCACATGTGACGTTGTGCTAATGGAATGAACTCCCTTAGACTTGTTGCTACGACTTCGAATACGTAGACTTCGCTATTGTTATGGGAATAAGCTACCCAGCAACGTGTGTTAGACGCTGTCTTATCCCTATTTAGGCTTCGGGATAAAGGCCCCCAGAATCTTGTTCTGGTGTCTTTTAGATCAGTAAAAGACTAAACCAATGACACGTGTTAGGCGTCGACATATCATTTCTTAGGATCCAGGATGAAATTCCCCATGCGTATAAGGTATGGATTTTAGTATTATTAATAACAACCTGCCACAATGTTGAATATGTGGGCGGGTGTACTTTTTAACAGTTAAGAACTAACCGGCAGCGCGGGTTAGGCACAGACTTATCCCTGCTTAGGTTTTCGGATAGGATACCCCAGAATCGAACTCTGGTGTCTTTTTCTGTGGAAAAAGACTAAACCGACAGCGCGTGTTAGGCGCAGACTTATCCCTGCTTAGGATTCGGGATAAACTTCCTAGGATGAATCCTAGATTTGATAGATTTTTGGAAAAAGGTTAGTGTGGGAAAGGAAGAATTTTATATTCTGTTTCCCGGTCTTCTTTTAGGGTGAAGGCAAACCCGAAAACAAGGAAGGAAGAATTTTATATTCTATTCCTTGATTCTGGAAAGGAAGAATTTTATATTCTATTTCCAGCGCAAAAAGAAACTAGGAGTGGGATTTCCACTCCGAGAATCCGGAAAATCTAGATAAACTTGCCTTTTATAGGATTGGTTATCTAGTCTGAAGATGATTTCCTCGTTTATCGAGGTGAAATTTCAACTTCGGTTATAACCATGAGAAGGTTTAACCGAAGAGAAAAAGAAGGGAGTTCTTTCATTTATCGAAAGGGACTCTGAGTTGAAAGTGGACCTCTTGTTCGTGGGAAGAATCAAGAGGGGAATTTGTTGGTGGTTTTGGACAAGAAAGACATTTTTTTATGGACTCACTGTCAATTGAAATTGATCAGTAAGGGATTTCGATGGTGAAAAAATGATCTTAGGTTATCCTCTAGAATATTAAGTATAATATTCTTCAAGGAACTTCCCGGTAAATGGGTTATCCTGAATGTACTAAGGATAGAACTTTTTCAAAAACTTCCCATTTATTAGCATTAATTGCCTGGCGCCCTCTTGAGTAATCAGGTGATATGCGCCGTTTGAATAGACTGTGTCTATCACAAACGGTCCTTCCCATTTGGGTTCAAATTTACCTTTCTTCTTGGAGTTGAGGATTATCGGTCGGCGAGCAGCGAGGACCATATCTCCTTCCTTGAAGCTTCTTTGTCGGACTCTTTTGTTAAAAGCCCTAGATATTCTGGCTTAATAAAACTCAATGTGTTGTTGAGCTTCCAAGCGCTTTTCATCCAACATCTCGAGTTCTCTGAGACGTTTCTGATGTTGTTCTTCTGTCGTCATCTCAGTTACGAGGGCGATCCGAAGGGATGGAATTTGAATTTCCAACGGTAGCACAGCTTCACATCCGTATACCAACGAATATGGGGTAACCCCTGTAGGTGTGCGTATGGTGGTACGATAAGCCCAGAGTGCTTTGCCGAGTTTGTCATCCCAGTCTCGTTTATTGGTCTTCACGAGCTTTGACAGGATCTTAATGATCGTCGTGTTGATGGCCTCAGCTAATCCATTTGCGGCAGGATAATAAGCTGTTGACGAAACATCTTGAATCTTGAATTTGTCACAAAACCTGACGAAGGCGTTGCTTATGAACTATGGACCGTTGTCATGAACGATTCGTCTTGGCACGCTGTGTCGGTATATGACATGATGCTTGATGAAGTTGATGACGTTGTTCGTCTTCACGTCTTTAAGCGGAATCGCTTCAGCCCACTTTGAAAAGTAGTCCGTGATTGCGAGAATAAATCGATCACCTTTGACTGAAGGAGGAAAAATAGGACCGACAATGTCCATACCCCATGTCTCGAACGGCCACGAGGTGGTTGACGTGTGTAAATGCTCCGGTGGTTGGTACATATAATTTGCATGTACTTGACAGGCATGACATTCTCGGGCGTACTCGATTGCATCCCGAACCATTGTTGGCCAAAAATATCCCATTCTCCTGATACGATCGTACAGTTTGAGACCGGGTTGATGCGCGCCACATTCTCCCTCGTATGCTTCCTTAAGAACTTCTTCTGCTTCTTTGTTCGAAAGGCATCGGAGTAACAAACCATCGTACCCTCGACGGTACAGTATGTGGGTCTCCGTATTATAGAAGAATCTTAGTGCTCTTCGGCGAATTGATTCCCTTTTTTTTACATCCTCTGGTAAAATGCCATATTGGACGTAGTCGATGATAGAAAAACGCCAATCTCGGGACTCAGACTCAATTTGAGTTGAGTTCACCTCCTTGGCGCTTATGTTCATATCATCTTCCTCTTCAATATCCATATTGTATATGGGTATGCAGAGTTGATGCAATCTTACCGTGACTAGCAGTTCAGTCTCGGGAGGCTGTGCAAGTGATACCGCTAGTGCTGCCAGTGCATCCGCATAAGCGTTCTGGAGATGAGGGATGTATTCAATATAGAATTCTTCAAAAGAATCTGCCATTCTGATGGCCTCCTGGTGGTATGGGATCAGGTCTGGGTTCCTGACTTCATACTCTCCACGGACTTGGTTGACTATCAATTGAGAGTCCCCAAAAACTTTGAGATATTCGACACCCAGCTCTTTGGCGAAACTGAGTCCAATGAGAAGCACGTTGTATTCGGCTACGTTATTGGAACATGGATTAGTCAATGAATATGCCCGAGGCATCACATGTTTCCCCGGGGAAACTAAAACCACTCCAAATCCGGAGGAGACTCTAGAACATCCGAGGGCTATTGCCACATTAGCGGCTCTTGAAGCACCATCGAAGTACAATTTCCATACTTGTTGATGCGATGTAGTGTTAACCTCGTGGGTTTCATCCGGCAAGTCATCATATACTTCTGCCGTATCCGTTGTCGGGTTTGCCGCCAAAAGATCACAAATTGCTTGTCCTTTGATCGACTTCCACTGTTTGAAGTGCAAATCGTATTGGGATAAGAGAAGGGCCCACTTCGCTAACCGCCAATTCATAGAGGCCGGTTGCGTCATAAATACCCGTACTGGATTAACGTTAGAAATAACGTAAACCGTCTATCTAACCAAATAATGCCGCATCTTTTGCATTACGAATACCAATGCGAGGCATTCTTTCTCAATCATCGGATATCGAGACTCCGCGCCTACCAAGGTCCGACTTAGGTAATAGACTGCCTGTTCGTGACCGTTATCATCGTCTTGTGCTAGTAAAGCACTTATCCAATGGTTCATCGCCTTGAGATAAATCAAGAACGGTTTACCTGATTTCGATACAACGAGAACAGGAGGGTTCGCCAGATATATTTTGATATCTTCGAACGCTTTTTGGCAGGCATCATCCCAGATAAATGACACACCTTTCTTGTTTAGTTTAGAGAATGGCTGGTACTTCCCAGAAAGATTTGAGATGAACCGCCGTATGTAAACTAAACGCCCTTACAATCCTCTGAGTTCTCTTAGATTTCTAGGGGGTTGCAATTCATGTATCGCCTTCACTTTATCAGGATCGATATGTATACCTTTAGTGGTGACGACAAATCCAAGAAACTTTCCGCTGGACATTCCAAGGAAGGATTTTGTGGGGTTCATCTTCAATTGATGACTTCGCATGAGATCGAACATCGTCTTCAAGTCCTTAATGTGATCTTCTTTGTTGCGGCTTTTTACGACCAAATCGTCAACGTAGCACTCGACTGTTTTTCTGAGATGTTCTTGGAAAATCTTAGTCATTGCTCGTTGGTACGTGGCGCCTGCGTTCTTTAGACCAAAAGGCATCACCGTGTAGCAAAAGACTCCGAGGGGGTTCTGAACGCTGTATGCTTCTCGTCATCTGGGTGCATCTTGATTTGGTTATATCCTGAAAAGCCATCCATAAAAGACATTCTCTCAAATCCGCATGTATTATCGATAATGATATCCGTGATTGGGAGAGGAAAGCCGTCTTTTGGACATGCCGTACTCAGGTCCCTAAAGTCGATGCAAATCCTGATTTTACCGTTCTTCTTCATGACTAGAACAATATTGGCCAACCAGTCTGGATGTTGCTCCTCTCGGATAAATCCTGAGTCGATCAACTTCTTAACTTCTGCCTCAATGGCTTCCATAATCTACGGACGAAACCGTCTTTGCTATTGTTTGACAGGTTTGGTATCCGATTTGATATCGAGGCGGTGCATGGCTACATTGGGATCAAGCCCTGGCATGTCTTCATAGTTCCAAGTGAAGACATCAATATATTCTCTGATGAGAGCAATTAACTCTTCCTTCTCATTTGGGGGAAGACTATCACTGATGAATATGAGCTTTGGATTGACCTCATCGCCCATATTAATTTGGACTATTTTATCCTCAGTGGGGGGTTTCCTTTGCTCAAACCTGTCGCCGTACTGCATGTTTAGGTGATGAACCAATGGGTCTTCCCACGTTGGCATTTGATCATCATCTTCCATCGTGGATGGATCAGTTGTAGCCATGTTTGCCATTAGGGCTTTGAATGCTTCACCCAGACTTGTATCGAAATCCCATTCCGAGGAATCTGACGAGTACCCATCTTTGCATTGCTTAGATGATTGGTTATTGACCAGTAACATTCATCTTCTGAGGAAGAGACGTACCCTAATCCTCGCCTGAATTTATAATAATCATCTGGCTTCCCTTTTGGTACATATGCCGCTTTGGCTGGAGTACGGGGACCTCGATCGAAGTATAAACCTTCTCCGAGTGAGAAATCATATCCCTGTTTTTCCATTAGCCTGCGTGCTTTCGGACTATACTTAGATAAGTGTAGACCAGGTTTGTCATCATTCTCATCATCCCTTAAGAAATGATCTGGTATTGGTACACTCTATCCTTTACCGTAAATCACTTCTTTTTCCCCTCCTATTTTGGTAGGGATAACTAGGGTTGTCCCGAAAGAATGCTGGAGGCACTTCTTTGTTATGTAGGACGATCGAAGCGGTATATATAAATCAGGATTATCATATAATCCTTTCATCACATCATCAAGAGACAGTGAGTACTCTAAATCATTATTTCATCATTGGCAAGTTGCCAGTTACAACTTCCATCTGACGATTGTTCATCGTCAAGATTGATTACGAAGGGTACAATGTCATTTAAAACAAAACCTCCATCGTAATCGAATCCGGCTTCGGTATCAGCTTCTTCTCCACTGTTCGTGCCATGGACCGATGGTTCAGTATCGGATTCGTTACCATAAAGGAGAGAATCAGTGAAATAATTCTCATACCCTTTGAATGGTTGCTTATCCGCGACCACCGTCCTAACTTTATTATCAGTGTCGACATATTTCAAACACTGATGAAGAGTAGAGGGGATTATAACATTACTATGGATCCAAGGTCTACCCAATAGTAAGTTATATGAAGTCTCAGCATCAATCACGTAACACGTGACTTCCGACTTCAAATCACTCATTTGACACTTTATCCGAATTTTACCCAAGGGTCTTGACCCGCTAGTATTGAATCCATAGATAACCGTGCCTGTGGACGCCAACTTGCTTGCTGGAATGCCGAGGCTATGCATCAAGCGAAGCGGCATAATACTCACAGCGGAACCCGGATCCACTTGGATTCGGTTGACTTCGCTGGAGCCAATGTACCCAATGAAATATAAGGGTCGATCGTGGTTCGAATTCTTCGTCTGCATATCCTCTTTGGTGAAGGTAATGCAGGGAAGGTTTTTGGCCGCTATATTGCAGTGTTGAATTAGCGGTTCTGGCTCTTCAGGTGCTGGTTTGACCCGAGTGAGGAACACCTCGTAATTGGCTAAGGCTTCTTGCAGGGCTTCCCTGGTCTCTTTGGACAACCGCAGTAACTCATACAACGTTATCCTTGCTGGAATGTTGGCCAGTTGAGCCATGAATCGAAGCTGTGCGGAGCGTTTGAGCTTTCCGGTTTATCTCATCCAATTGGACGGTTGAAACGAGACTGCTTCGGATTTTGAACCTCCTGGGTCTTCTTTTCCTTCTGTTTGTTGACCGGCTGCTATCGAGCTTCTTCAACCGGTCTAGAAGTTGTAATCACCCCCAGCTCTGTGAGCGTCTTGGCTGGTCCCGACTTAGTCACCCCCTGTTCAGCTAATTGATCACTGGGCGACAGATAGTTGAAGTGGTATTGATTTCTGTTTTTAGTGGCAAAGACCTCTTGTTCTTCTTCGGAGAGCGGGAAGGTAGGAGCTTCTTCACTATCCTCTTCGAAGACTGCGGAAGTAGCATTGCAGGATTTGCCTTTACCCTTTTTGGTTGAGGAAGTCGTCCACTGTTCGTCTTCAATGAGATCGGGGTGAACCCAGAGGATTTCACCGTTTGGGGCTGTGTGTGGCACTAGCCCTTTTTAGCGCTGTCCATGCGGGTCGTCATTCACCGTCTTCATCCCTACTTTGGTGACGCGTTTTGGTTCAAACCATGTTGTGGGAACCCAAAACTGATTGACACTGCATTTGCTCCAACATTCTTGGCCGGTTTCGGGGTTGTAACCCCTACATCGATTAACGCCTGGATCTTGTCCTTGAGATGGAAGCATGACTTTGTAGGGTGATGGACCACTCTATGGTATGCATAGTACTTTGGGTCCGTCACTTTGCTCGCCCCTTCTTGATCCACGATCGACGGCAGCTGGATTTTGTTGTTCTCCAACAAGTATTTGAAGATGCCAGGAACCTCGTCATCTTTGAAGGAGTACACTTTAGGAAACCTTGGCTCTGAAGATTTCTGCTTCTGAGACCGTTGTTGCTAATATGGCTGCGATTGTTGTGGTGCTCGTTGCTGTGGCTGTTGCTGAGGTTGCAATTGGAAAGTTTGATTAGCATCAATTGCATTAACATGTGCCTTACTTTTCCCTCATGGGACGAAGTTCTGTTTTGGAGCATTCGTCGCTGGTTGGCCTCTCTCCGCCTTCTTCCTCCTGAGGAATCACTCGGCTTGCTCTCCTCGGACCTTCAGATCCTTCCATGTTTTGGACGACGCTATTCCCATTGCTTCCAACACGTCCAATGAGAGGTTGTTGTGGCAGGTCTGGAGAATGAACTCCTCAGTGATCGGGTCTCGGCAGTTCATCGCCTTGTTCCGGAACCTCTTGACGAAGGTGTCGACTAACTCCCCGTCTTTCTGCTTCTCGTCAAGCAACGATCCGATGGATATCTCGGTGTCGTCGTCGAAGAAATTGGTGAGGAACTTGGACTCCATATCGTCCCAGCTATTCACGCTTCCTGGCTTGAGGCGGTGGTACCAATCGAAGGCGGCTCCGCGAAGAGTGCCAACGAAGGACCGTACCATTAGAGGCTCATTGCCAGAGATAACCCCCAGATGTGATTTGAAGTAAATCAAATGCTGGGTGGGTGAACCCTTCCCATCAAATGGCGTGAAGTTAATTAGATTGAACTTCGCCGGATATGTGATTGATTCCCATTCTCTTGGGTATGGACAAGAAATGCCCGTTTTCTTCATCTCTTGAGCGGAAATCAACGTATTGATTTTGCTCTCGAGGTTTTTAATTTTTAGACTTTCACCTGTATTTTCGTTGGCACGATTCTGAGGTGGAAGTGTGGCATTATGACTGGCATTCTCGTTACCACCCCCTGCATTGATGGGAGGATTATTGGCGTTGTGAGCTTCATCCGTATCCGTGTGCTCATCTTCCTGATTAGCCTGGTTACGGTGGCTTGGTTTGCCTTGCTGGTTCGTCAATGCCTAGATTTATTGCTCATGTATTTCTCTCATGTTCTGCATGGCCATCTGCATTTCGAACCTGAAGCTTTCCTGTTGTTTGGCCATGGCTTCTTCGAGCATCTTGGCTACTTGTTCCGCGCTTATCATGAATGACTCGCGGGGTTGTCTTTCGCTGGATACGGTATTGTCAGATGCGACCGCTGAGCAGGCATCTGATTCCTCATCTCTTGAAGGTAATCTTGTCTGAACCCTGCCATACGTTGCTCGAATGATGGCTCCGGACTGCAGATGAGTTACACGTCGGGGTGCCTCTGGAATCACCTCGGGATTGTCCAGTGCCGACGTCCCTTTCTGGTCATATTGGTGGTGACCCTTGGAAATTCTCCATCTTCAACCACTATTCTTCTTCGTTGGAAACGCCTATGCCTTGGTTTTGGCATTTCAGCACTGAGTCTTTCGAAGACCGAAATTCTCTCGGGGACCGTCTTGGTGCAGTTGCACTCAGACAATACTGCCCGAATGAGTTTGGAACAAGGCCACTGAGTCTCTAATTTTCGAGGACTCCTTTTCCTTGTTTTACTCGTACCCCCAGCACGATAGTACAACTCGTCGCTTTGAAGGTCGGAGTAACTTATCGTGTGTTGGCACGATTTCTCAGGTATAACGCTATCTTCATCAGATGACAACGTTTCCTTCTGAGGGCGAACTGACTTCTTTGGGCTTTCAAGAGTCACGCGCCTCGAAACACACCTTTGTGGGCGTGAATTCTCAGCGGGCTCTTGGACCTCAATGCGCAATGTTGTGCGCTTAGCTGCCATAAACTCCTTGTCATGCTGAGGATGGCGGCGACTCCCAGCATGTTGATTCGTTCGGGGCTGTTTCATCGGGCCCAAACGTTCTTGAATTAGAGCTTTGCATCGTCCCTCGGGAAGTGGACCGAGGCGCTCCAAGACTAACTTCCTTCTTTGGGATGGTCCTGCTGGATCTCCCGGAGTAGTGGTGGAAATAATCGGCGATTTGGGTCGGTTCGCCGGAGGTTTAACCTTTGTTGAAGGCTGCAATTGTTTCTCCTTAGCCTGAATCGCCGCTTCAGACTTCGGCCTCCATACTTTGTGAGTTGGTGGCGGCTTCTTGGCCACTTTGTTCTTCAGTCTTCTACGGGCTTCTTGGACTTGAGCCCGTGCTTGCGCTGACAGTGCGCGGCGCTTGCGAATACGCTCCTCGAGCGTCGAACGATTCCATTTGACACGGACCCATTCATTTGTTGGCGGCTTGGAGGGGTTGCCATTTGTTGGTGGTTGAGGCTGTTTGCCTCTCTTGTTCTTCAGATCTGTATTGTAGCGGATTCCGTCTATGGACTCCATCACCTTCGCGAATTGTCGTGCGAGGCGTTGACGTCGCCTCTGGCGGGCTCTCTTCGAGAGAGTCACTACGCCTTCAATGGCGGATTTGACCTGCTTGGAGGTCGGTGGAACCTCACCCGATGCGACTTCGGCATCAATTGGGGTGAGATCTGCGTTGGTATTCTCCACTTCTTCATACCAACGGACTTTCCTCTTGGAGGAGAACTTCTTGGACTTTCGGGGGGAGGTGGATCCGGACGAGGATGATAGGTACTCCTCGAACTTCTATTGATCGAATTCATATTCGACCTCCTCCTCGACCGGAATTAAGATCCGTGGCTGTGACGCTTCGATCTCGGCAGCGAGATCGGCGGCTCCTACTGTGGTCGCTAGCTTGTTCGCGGGAAAATCGTAGCTTTCATTGATTCTATTTCTCTCTTTAATAATCGTTTATCGGTTACAAAAGATCCAGTCTTTTTATAAGATCCGGTTACAAGAAATCAACAAAAATAAAAAAAGTTACAACCTTCCTTTTTTGGAACAAAACGCAAGATCCTGTTTTGCGGTCTCTTGCTTGTGCGGGTTCTTTGCCTGCGTCGGGGTTTATCCGTGGACCACCACGTGATCTAGATTCGGTCGGATCTACATGATAATGACGGGTGTTATTTCACGAAGGAAATAATAGTCGGGGAGAATTATTTCACCAAGGAAATAATTGTCCGAAGTAATCGAAATCGACCAAGCGAAATCGATACTCTTCTCGGGATCAAAGACCAAGCTTTGATCCGGAGGGTGATCGTGTAGATCTTAGATCTGAATTTCTCTCGAAAATCCTGCCTTATTTGGCGTGGACGATCGCCAAGAATTAGATCTAAAAATCAAGTCTTCGAAGCTCTGAGTTCTCAAGGTTGAGTTCTCAATTCGGCAGAGTTTTCTCCCAAGAGTTCAAAAGTTCTTTCAAATGAGCCAAACCTCCTCTATTTATAGGCTTTTAAATCAGATCTGGGCTCAGATTTGGGCCCAGATCTGGGCTCAGATCTGGGCCCAGATCTGATCTGAGCCCAGGTGGCTCGGCCTTGGCCGAGCCACCTCATGAGGTGGCTCGGCCACCGAGCCACCTCAAGGTGGCTCGGCTTTGGCCAAGCCACCACGAGGTGGCTCGGCCTTGGCTAAGCCACCAAGAGGTGGCTCGGCTTCGGTCGAGCTTCTCTTGGTGTTTGTCATTTCCGCCGTTTTTCCGGTTTCGCTGTTGATTTATCCGGACTTCATTTGTTGACCTGATTTGGCTGTAATCCGGATCCTGATTTGGCAGTAAATCTGATTGAGTTCGAGTCCGAAACCGATCTTGATTCGTTCGAGTCCACTCTTGGTTGGATGACTCATTGATTCCTCGACTCATTAGCTTGCGTATGGTTCATTAACCTCGTCGCTTCGTTAACCCGCTTCATCACATCTCACTTAGCTTCGAACACGCTTGGATATATTGCCCGATGGTTCGTTGGTTTGTCGAATCACCATGCCGAGCTGTGTTAAGGGACCTATATGCAGTTTTATACGCCTACAATCTCTATTAGCCAGCTATGTGACAAAGGTATGAAAGTTGTTTTCGATGTTAATTGTTGTACTATTATTAAAAACGCTTCAGGTAACATTATTCTTACGGCTAATAGGAAAAATAATGTTTATATACTTTCCTTTGAAGAACTAACTTTGGTAAAATGTCTCATTGTCAGGGAAGAGGAAGCGGCCCTATGGCACAGAAGGTTGGCACACGCTAGCATGGGATTGCTACAAAAATTAGAAAGTAAGCAGCTAGTTCGTGGACTCCCACATCAAACATACGAGAACAGTAAGTTGTGCGAGGCATGCACAAAAGGTAAGCAAACTAGAGCCTCTTTTACTGGTCTACAAGTTGTTGCTACTAAAAGAGTCTTGGAGTTGATTCACATGGATCTTTTTGGACCCACTGAGGTTGCTAGTATAGGAGGAAAGAGGTATTGCTTAGTTTTGGTCAATGATTATTCTTGATATACTTGGGTGTATTTCTTATCCAAAAAATCCGAGTCTTTTGATTACTTCAAAATCTTTTATAAGCAAGTTCAAAACAAAAAGGGGCTTTCTATTATTAGTATTAGGAGTGATCATGGTGGGGAATTTGAAAACATCAGATTTGAAAATTTTTGCATTGAAAATGGGATTTCACATGAATTCTCTTCTCCTAGAACACCTCAACAAAATGGGGTAGTCGAGAGAAAGAATCGAACATTAAAAGAAATGGCTAGGAGTATGCTAAGCGAGTATGGATTGTCTTTGTCTCTATGGGCTGAGGCAGTGAATACCGCTTGCTATGTTTGCAATCGAGTTATGTTGAGATCAATTATATGTAAGACTTCTTATGAGTTATGGCATGGTAAGATTCCTGACATCTCCTATTTTAGAGTGTTTGGGTGCAAATGTTTTGTATTGAACACAGGTCAACCCAAGACTTTTGAGCCAAAAAGCGAAGAAGGAGTGTTTGTAGGATATTCAGCAAGAAGCAAAGCTTACAGGATTTTTCATAAACAATCTCTTAAAATTACTGAATCTATTCATGTTAAATTCGATGAAACTAATAATTCATCTTTGCCTTGCAAGATCAATAGAGATATCGAAGGCGAAAAAGAAGGAGCCAATGCTGAAAGTTTACAAGTGCCTACAGATTCAAAGACAAATAATGAAGCCCCACAAAATGGTCCAAAAGAGAATTTAAGACCTGAGGACTTGAGCTACAACCCGAATCATCCTCCAGAACTAGTTATCGGCGACCCAACGACAGGTATTCGTACACGTTCATCCTTTAATAATAACTTGTGTGCACTCTGCATTTATGGTGGATTTATTTCTGAAATAGAGCCAAAAGATGTAGAATCTACACTTGATGATAGTTGTTGGGTCATTGCCATGCAAGAAGAACTAAACCAGTTTGATAGAAATGAGGTTTGGACACTCGTTCCTCGACCAAAGGAGTATCCTATAGTCAGTACGAAGTGGGTGTTCAAAAATAAGCTGGATGATAATGGAAATGTGATTAGGAACAAAGCTAGATTGGTAGGCAAAAGGTATAACCAAATTGAGGGAATTGATTTTGATGAAACTTTTGCTCCAGTGGCTAGATTAGAAGCCATTAGGATACTGCTTGCCTTTGCATCTTTTAAGGGTTTCAAACTTAAGCAAATGGATGTAAAAAGTGCTTTCTTAAATGAATTTCTAAAAGAAAAGGTTTTTGTTGAACAACCCCCAGGTTTTGAAAGCCTTACATTTCCAAATCATGTTTTTGAACTAAAAAAGGCTTTGTATGGTCTTAAACAAGCTCCTAGGGCTTGGTATGACCATCTATATTCATATCTTTTGGAAAATAATTTTAAAAAGGGGAGTGCTAATAATACATTGTTCTTTCTGCATGATCATGATGACTTCTTGGTAGTACAAATCTATGTGGATGATATTATTTATGGTGCTACTAATGATCTTCTTTGCCAAAAGTTTGAAAAGGTTATGCAGGATGAGTTCGAAATGAGCTTGGTGGGTAAGCTAAAATTTTTCTTAGGGTTTCAAGTTCGCCAAAGTGATGATGGAATCTTCATATCCCAATCAAAGTACGTGAAAGAGATGCTCAAGAGATTTGGGATGGAGAACTTGAAGCCTAGTGACACACCTATGACTCCAAGCACGAAGCTCACCAATGACGAAAAAGGAACCGACTACGATCAAAAGAAATATAGAGGTATGATCGGATCTCTTCTTTATCTTACAGCCTCTAGACCCGATATCATGTTTGCTGTATGTTTGTGTGCACGCTTTCAAGCAAAACCTAAGGAGTCACATGTTAAGGAGATAAAAAGAATCTTTAGGTACTTGATACACACACAGAACTTTGGATTGTGGTACCCATCTTGTGATAGCTTTGCACTTTCTGCTTATTCTGATGCTGATTATGCGGGTAGTCATGTGGATAGGAAAAGCACTAGTGGCACTTGTTTTATGTTGGGACATTCCTTAGTTGCATGGTCAAGTCGTAAGCAGAACAGCACTGCTCTATCCACGACCGAAGCAGAATATATTGCTTTAAGCAGTTGTTGTGCTCAGGTTCTGTGGATGATGCAAACACTTTCTGATTATGGTTTAACTTACACGAATGTTCCATTGAACTGTGATAGTAAAAGTGCCATTGATCTTTCAAATAATCCTGTCCATCACTCTCGTACCAAACACATAGACGTTAGACATCACTTTTTGAGAGATCACGTAGCTAAAGGTAACATTTGCGTTGAGTTCATTCCTACGGAATCTCAACTTGCCGATATCTTTACGAAACCTCTAGCTGCTGATCGATTTTGTCGTCTCCGTCTAGATTTAGGAATTATTGACAAACAATTTGTATGAGAGTATGGTATTTCCCTGTATATACTCTTAGGACATTTTTGTTTTCTTTGTGTGTTTTTTTCTCTTTATTTTCTTTGTGTGCTTGTTTTTTTTCTTTATTTTCTTTGTGTGCTTGTTTAAAAAAAACAACAACAAAAAAGGGGGTGACTGAGATGGACTTTTGGATTTATCAAAATCGTTTAAAATATGAAAATAGGAGTGTGAGACTTGAATTTTATGCCATGAATGTTATTTGACATTTCTAGATTTTTATGATTTATTTGGCATATTAAATAATAGTCGTTTCATGATTCGTATATCTCCTGTTTACACTTCTACACCACGAGATAGTTTTTGATAGAATTTTAATTTCTCTTGCATGTGGTGGTACAAAGATATTTGAATTAGCAAAAGAGTTTGAATATGGTTGGGACGAGATTTAATAACATGTTTGTTGAGAGGATATGCGATGTACACCCTTTAGATTAAAATAAAAGCATGAACTTTAATGAAAAGAAAATGATATAAAAAAAATTTTAAATTCTTCGCATGAAAAATGGATGCGGTCTATAGGGTGTAACATAACTCAAGGATATCCGGCCTTACTAAAAACTGAAAATTTTTAGAGTCGGTGTATATATATCCATCAAGCACTACTCCATCCTCGTCTAAGTGTCCTTTATGGCTATGCATGGATGCGAGCATCTTGATCTCATTTTTAATGAGTTGAGGACACAATTCTTATAAAAATGCATGTTTTGAATCTTCTGCGGGAAAAGTGGTAGCTTGGTTAGAAATTCTTTCTTCTAAAAAACCCCCATTGCAATTCTAATTAAGCTTCTATCAATCTATATCTCACACCCACACTTTTATGCACATGGAGATCTTTTGATTCATGAATTGACTTCATTTGTATGTTTTGATAAATCATATGTGTCTATATGTCATCTCTTGATCATAGGTATAAAGTTTTTCTTCTCGTGTGCCTATTTTTATTGTTTTATATGCTTTTGATGAAAACAAAAGGGGGAGAGAGGTTAAGATTGGAGATTGGTGTTTTCGACATGGCTTTCTTTTTTATGAACGAAAAATTATTTTACATAACCTGGAGCATGGTTTTAGGGGGAGCATGTCGATAGGGGGAGCCATTGGACTTATTTGACTCACACTCAACACATTATACGTTAATGTAGAACCAATCTTAATTTATGGTTTGTTATCATCAAAAGGGGGAGATTGTTGGGTATGACTGTCTATGAATCTTGTTTTGACGATAACAAACCCATCTGAATGTTCTGATCTGTGTGTTGAGTTGTGCAGGTTATAGGTTGAAGCAATGATGGACTTATATATGTATTATATGTATATACAAGTATTTATATATATAAATATATATTTATGTATATATATATTATTAATATATACTTGTACATATTTAAGTATGTATTGAGTGTTATTAATAATATATATTATATTATAAATATATATGTACTTAATATATAAATATATATACATATATTTTTCAAAGCCTATTGCTTGTTTTTTGTTGTTGCTCGACTTCATATGCAGCAAACAGAGACATAAGTTGAGCAAAGAGAAATTCCCAGGAGGCCCAAAGAATTAATTTGAATGAATCGTTCAAAGCCCAAATGATAGCTTGCTCGTCAGCCCACTCAGATTTCAAGCTCCATGATTTGGTGACCGGCTTCTGCCGGTTGGAGGCGATGCATTTTCTTCACTGTCAATCACGTGAATCAGCTCCGTGATTCTAGCGATTTCTCCACGGTTATGTAAAGCTGCTTCAAGATTCTCGCAGCAATCAACGGCTACCAATGACGCCGTCTGATTGCGATCCACAGGCGAGGATTTCAGTGTATCGTTGTGCGCCACGTGGACACGCATGAGCAGTCCGATCAAGATCGAACGGCACTGATTCATTCAAGATCTTTCTGGAGTTATAACCCGATTTGGACTCCTATTAGTGCCCAGATGACGACATTTGGCATATCCAACGGCCAGAATCAAAACCCTAAGCTGCCTAGGGTTAATAAAGCCTATTTAAGAACTGCTAATGACTGCAGGAAGGAAAAGACGCAGAAAAGAGAAGATATACAGGCAGAATACGCAGAAAATACGCAGAAGCGCAGTCTTCACTCAGAAATTCATAGAAATTCATAGAAGACTCCGTTTTGTGATCCGTCAGAAGCTGTGCGAAGTAGACTCAGAGTCGGACGACCCAGTACTATCATTATAGCGAGTTCTGCTTCAGAAAATTCCAGATTGACGTGACAAAGACAATATTGAACATCTCTAATCTTTGTTCCTTTTATTTTTATTCGTTGTCGATCTGTATTGTTTTTTGCACTTTTGTTTTTGGACTCTAGATCTGTTATAGGTTGGTCTGTGGACTACAGGGTTGTAGTTCGTGAGGATTGTTAGTAGATTCAGTTGACGTAGTAGCGGTAACCACCGAATCGTGCCAAGGAGGACGATTGCGTTGGGTAGCTAGACTTATGCGGTGTAAGGGGATTGTGTAACTGTTTTGCTAGTAATTCTGGTTACAGGACGTAGGCGTGGGGGCCGAACTTGGGTATATCTGTGTGTGCTTTACATTCTGCATACTATAATTGCTTGTGCCTGTGATTTGATTTACATGCGTGGTTGGTTGTGTGTTTGGCTGAAATTATTTTTTTTGTAAAGTAATCATAGCCTATTCACCCCCCCTCTAGGCTATTCCTCGATCCAACAAGCTTGGTTCTAGAGCATAGTTGGCTGTACAAATGCTCAATTTGACCTTCCATTGATAGTGCCTCCTTTACAGATGACATTCTTATATTGTAAATGGCTTATAGCTACCAACGCCACCACCAGGAAGAAGAGGATCTCGGAGTTAAAAGCAGAAACTGCATCTCAACGTGCTATAAAGGTTGTCGGTGAAACCGTGCTTTCATGAAAAGGAAAGAAGCCTGCTGAATCTTCGAGAAAATGAAAGCAATTTGCTCATTCAGATGACAGTGAAGATGAACTTCAGACTGATGAAGCGGAGACCTCTGAGGAAGAAGGTGAAGCTGACATCAGGTCTGAGAATGAGGTTGAGGGTGCCAAGCCTAATATTAGTGATGAAGAGAGAGTGGTTGGTCTCCCTTCCTCTTTCTTTGAAAGAGGGTATGTAAGCCCTTCCATTGCTCACAGGACTCCTCATGCGGATCCACCTCAATCACTAAGAATTCCAAAAAAGAGGAGGGAAGGGTTGTTATGATATCTCCTAATCGAATGACGGTAGAAGTCCTTAGCGAAGATGAAGAAGAAGAAGACTCAACGCCCCTCACTTATAGAAAAAGGTATTGATCTTCAACTCAGGCTCCAGCTCAAACCCAAGTCTCACCAAGAGCCGAGTTATGCACCAAATATCGTCATGAGAGCTCTGAGACTCTGGGAGAAGCGCATCTATCAAAGAGGAGTATGATGGTTGTACATCGACAACGTACTCCTCTACCTGCCTTAGAAGCGCAATACACCCATTATGCTCCTTCTGACGAACAAGGTAGTGACTCGTCCCTATTTCCATTTTACTATTCTTATTTTTCTTAATGCTTGAACTCATTCCGTACTTTGTTTTTCGTAGGGAACCAAGAAGAAGGAGAAATTCAAGCTGATACCACTTATCCTGGATTTATGGAAACTGAGGAGCCTAATTTCATCCAACAAATGCATGACACAATAGATGACAAACCTGCTGGCGCTCAAATGACATCTCCTACTGACGTCATTCCACTAGCCCCAAGAACAGGTACGGGTATATCTGAAAGGCCCTATAGGGGGGGGGTGAATAGGGTTTAAGGACTAATGAAATGTAATTAAAATCTTGACACAACAAATCACACACAAGAAGAAGTATAAAAACAATAGTAAGAGAGTAGGGATAGAAAATAGTTAGCCAATTTGTGACGCGCGATATGTTCACGAGGTTCGGTCCTCCGACCTACGTCCTCGCTCCCCACTCTCGAGGAGAAATTCACTACACAACCGGTTTGAAAGCCGAAACTTCTTCTACACAACGATCTCCTCTTGAGATCTTACAACCACACAACGATCTCCACGAGATCAAGCTCACAACAGTAGCAAATGGAAGAAAATATCTCTCTTTACAATCAGCCTATGGCAAGAAGAGAGATTGCAATTGAAGCTTGGGATGTGAACTCTTGATTAGTGTGAGCAAATGAAAATTAGGGCTCTTTGAAAACAATTAACTTAAGCTCAAGCAATTTTGCAATAAAGATTAGTAGTTGAAGTAGTTGAGGTTGTTGGGCATTTATAAGATGTGAAAACTGCATTTAAAACCCCAAGAGATCAGCTGTAATCCTAAGAAAATCGGAAGTCTAAATCTGTACAAATATAGCCGTTACAGTGTTATGGGTCGACTCATCAGTGTTTATGAGTCGACTCATAAGTTACCGTTACAACCAAGAAAACAGCTTATGGGTCGACTCATAAAATTCATGAGTCGACTCATCATGCATGGGTCGACTCATGACGTCATGGGTCGACTCAGCAGAAACAAAACACATATACCAGCGCAGTTCTTGAGTCGACTTATGCCAGGCATGAGTCGACTCAACCTGTCGGGTCGACTCATGAACTTATGAGTCGACTCAGCAGAAAGAAAAGGAGAACTACGTAGCAGTTTGTGAGTCGACTCATTACTATGCATGAGTCGACTCATAAACATACACACAGAAAACTTGATTTAAAACCTTGATAAAAAATATCAAATAAATTCATAAAAATGTAAAACTTGGCAAATAGTTTGTAAACACTTTACCATACTTGTTTGAAAAGAAATTTTGCAGATGGATCCATGTATATGTGGAAAATGTCTTTTTGACCCAAGTACTAAAAAATGAGTTTGAAAGTGTGTGTGTGTATGTAATATCCCATAAAGCTTCAAGAGAAATCTTCAATTACTTGCCTACATATAAATACTAGAGAGAAGAAATAAAATGGCAATATCCCTCACATAGAAACATCTTTCTTAAGTCTTGATATTGCTTATGAGTTGATGAAGCTTCTATATAGCATATGATGTTCTTGATAAGCGTTGCTTCATCACTTTGCCTCCACCTTCTTTAGATATCATCGTTGTAGCTCATGTTCCATCCAATCCTCCATTTCATGGTGCTAATGAATTTGAAATCTACAATATGGCTCATTACACAATTAGCACCAATAATGGTGTTTGTAAATCATCATCAAAATAAAGGACCTAACAATCTCCCCCTTTTTGATGATGACAAACAACCATTATTCATGAGCAAATAAAAGAGATATATGGCTTATAGGTAGTTGCTCCCCCTATCTATAAGGCTCCCCCTTACTAGGTGCAAGTGAGGAGATTTCTCTCCCCCTTTGTCACCATCAAAAATGGGGTTATATAAAAAGTTCATGCGATAGGAATCACACAATGTACCTCAAGTGTTGGCCTACCCGTGTTTCTCTCAAGTGCTCGGAATTACCACCTCTCTAGGCTACTGACGCCACTACTCTTGGGACAACCCCGGTATCTTACCTTTACACTCCTCTTGGCACATAT